>VXBQ01000504.1:154058-257140 GCA_013400175.1 Phainopepla nitens | reverse complement strand
CCGGAGGGGAGCCGTGCCGTGCCGTGCCGTGCCGTGCCGCAGAGCCCCGCTCGCCCGCCCAGGGTCTGGGGGCCTTCTCGGGGGAGTTTCGGCACGGCAGGTCGGGGAGGCGCGGCCCCCTCCTCCTGGGCACGCTGATGCTCTGGGAAGAACCTGGTGGCCCCTAAACTACCTTACTTGGCAGGGCTTAGCCGGGGCGGGAGGAGGCGACCCCAGAAATCGTTTTCCTTTGTAAGTGATGGCGATGAGTTTTCTCCGTTTGCTTTCCTGCCCGTGCCGGGGGGCTGGAGGGCAGCTCGCGTCCCCCAGCGCCTCCCGGCCGCCCCCGGAACAAAGCCGGGCCCGCTACACTCCCGAGCTCCCCGGGGAAACTCCGCGGAGTTCGTCCCAGGCACAGCCCCCGGATCTGCCCCGACCCCCGGCCCTGACTCTGCCCCTGCTCCCCACGGCTCCCTCTGCGCCTGCATTGTCTCCCCGGCAGGGAGCGCGGAAGGCGGGAGGATCGGCCGAAACCTCTGCCCCGCGTTCCCCTTCCCTGAGTCTGCAGCCTTGACTCATATCTGAGGCTCAACGAAGAAGCGAGCCGGCGGGCTGGCGGGCCCCTGACGGCTGTGCCTCTCCATCTTAGCCCTGTCGGTGGCTTGCAGGCTGGAGGCAGACCCGGGGGGCTGGCTCTCACGGGATCCCGGGCTGTCATTGATTTCCCCTTAGAAAGAAATGCGGCCTTGCAGTGATGCTTCTGCATGGATACCCCCTGTTCCTTAGTACCCAGCCTGGAGCCTCTGTGGCTTGTCCTCTCTCTGCTCTTTCCACAGGCTGAACTGAGAGTTTCCACTCTCTTCACCCCTCTTCAATTTGAGCATGAATGCTGGCTTGCTCTGGCCTGGGGATCACATGCAGGTGCCACATGAAGCCCAGTGGGTGTCTGCTGTGGTGGGACACTGGAGTGAGCAGGCAGGGCTTGGTAAGACACTGTGCCTGGGCTGCTGCTGCTTTCTCTGCAACGACCCCAGGGTTGCCTTCAGAGGCTGCCAGCTGCAGTGCAGTCTTCTCTTTTCTAGCTCACCTGAATTCCTGAGTTTTTTCGATCAGGACCCTGGGGCAGTGGGAGAGCACAGCACACCCCATCTTCTAGCACATCCATGGTGCTGCCTCCCCATTTTGCCTGCTTCCTAGTTCAGCCTGGGACTCAGGGTAGTGAGCACACAGTGCACACTGCCTGTCTGGATCCCACTGTGCTTGCAAAGTTGACCAAAGCGAGGTGAGGTTGAGGTTAGGGGTAAAGCAGGCAAGATTTGGCCAATGGCTTAGGAAGGTGCACTCTGAGCAGCAGATACATGTGGCCTTTGTGCAGTGGCATCCAGAGTTTTTTACAAGTTTCAAACATTTCTGGAAAGATGTGTCAGGGATGTGTCCTGGGTGCTTAATGTCTTGTATGTATGTATGTAGCACAGGGGTGGGTGTGCTAAAAGCCCCAGAGTGTCCTTGGGGGGATTAACATGAGCACAGCTTTGCAGTGCCTTTCACCCATGGGTGGAGGGAGGCATTCTGTGAGACAGAGAAAAGACAGAAGGGTTTCAGCTAGCCACTTTACCTCTTTAGCAGCTGCTGATAGAGCATCTACCTGGCCTGGCCTGGTTGTGTTATCCCCCATGACCTCCACAGGCACAGGACAGAGCAGGTGTGTGACAGAGCAGGGGCGGTGAAAAGGAGGGCACAACAGGACGATGCTGTTGGGGTCAGAGATGTTGGTGAGGACAGAGCAGGCAGCGCCACCTGGGTCAGTGCCATCAGGGACAGAGCAGGCAGGGCCATCAGGGGCAGTGCAAGGCAATGCCATCAGGATCAGTGGTATGGGCAGTGCCCTCAGAGACAGAGCCACGGGGACAGCGCCATGGGGACAGCGCAGAGCACTGCCATCAGGCTTCATGCCGTGGGGACGGCGCAGGAGTGCCATTGCCATGTGCAGCACAGCAGGACCCTCCGCCGGGGTTATATCCCCCGTCCCCACCCTGCGGCAGCCCGCGCAGGGCGTGGGATCCTGCCGGTGACCTCAGCGTGCGAGCGGGGCGGCGGCGGAGCCGGCGGGGCGGCGTTTCCCAGCGCCGGTGCAGGAGGGAGGGAGGGAGGCTCCGGCTGGATTGATGGGCTGTGAAGGGGGGCCAGGCGGAGGGGTGGGGGACAGGAGGGAAGGAAACGCTTCCTGGGTTGCGCTGAGCGAATCCTGCTCCGACCTGCAGCCGGGAGGGCGCTGCTGCCGCCGGCAGAGGCAGCGCTCGCCGACCCCCCCGGGAGCCGCGTCCCTGTTTGATTGCAGCCGGAAAAAAAAAAGGTGCCGGGTTTGCCGGGTTCCCCTTCATCTGGGCGACGGAACTGCGCCCCCATTCCACCGCTCCGCCGGGTCACCCCCGCCCCGCCCCATCACCCCACCGGGCTTCGCATTATTATTCGTCTCAGCACCGCCGGTGTTGTTCCGCTGGGCTCGGCTCGCTCCTCGGGTTCGTTGTGTGCTCCCGGCGCTAGGGAGAGCCGACATGTCTTACCAGGGCAAGAAGAGCATCCCCCACATCACGGTAAGCGGCCCCAGGCGCAGCGAGCGCTGCCCGCGCTCCTTTGTTCGCGGGGCGGGGAAGGGCGAGTGTCCGGGGCCGCGGGCAGCCCCAGGCTGCGGGGCCGGGGCTCCCCGGAGCGGCGGGGTGCGGGCGCCGCCGCCCGTCCTCCTCCCGCTGGAGCTCTGGGCGAGGACTGATTTCATTATTATATTTTAAATTTATTTTTAACTGTATTCTGCCTCCCCGTGCTCGCCCGCCGCCCAGCCGGGGCTCAGCGCTGTGTGCTCGCTCCAGCCCGGGGCGGGGAGGGGAGGGAGCGCCGGCGAGGGGCTCGTCCCGGCGCTGTCGAGGCCGGGGCCGGGGTACCGCCCTCCCGAGGAGCCGGGCCCGGGGAGGCTCGGCCGCCGGGCGAGGCAGAACAAAAGAGGGAGGGGACCACCGCAGCACAACGTGCCCCTGCCACCGCCCCCCGCAGCGGGCAGGGGCAGCGCAGCCCCGGCGGGGCAGGGGCGGTGGGCCGGGGAGAGGCGCAGGGTGCGGAGAAATGGGAGGTGGGCGAGCGTGGGCGTGGGGGGAAGCGTGGAAAATCAAAGAACGCCATGATGCCAGCACCAACACCTCTGCGCGCTATTAATACATCAGGCGTGGTGGAATCAGAACTCAAAAGAGTTAATCGTAACCATCCTCTTCCTATCGGTGCCTGTCTCCCGCTAGATGCTTTTGTACGCGAGCAGAGCTACATTAGGGTGTGCTTTCCATGCCAGAAAGGACGGACCTGGGTCCTTTGATACAGTACATGCTTTCCTTAATACACACGATTTGGGGATATAGGGGGTGGGATAAAGAACAGGCAGAGCTGGCGGATAGGGGTGTGGTGGGGGAAATCGCACCCGGAGCTTGCTCACACGGCGGAGGTTTTCCTCAGCACCCCAGGTGTTGGTCTCCAGGTTGTTGCTTTTCTCTCGGGGGACTGGATCAGTGGATGATGGGGTCACTGCTGCTGTGGCACCTGGGGCAGAGATGAGCGGGATGAGCTGCAAGGTTGCTTGGGTTCGTGGAGCTTTCCCTGGAAAGCTGGCACGGTGTGAGGCGGGGCAAGTTTCGGTAGCTGAAAGAGCCTGGTGGGTGTGGCACCTTCCTGAGCAAACCCGCTGCTTAACGGCGCTAGAGGAGCCGGTGCTGCAAAGCTTGTAAGCTCATCGCGGTTTTCTCCATGTACAAAAAACCCCATCCTTCTGTCAAAATATTTGATCAGGAGAGGAACAATCTCCTTCTAAAAGCTGAGTTTTGTGATACCAAAGTGCTGCATTTATGCAGGTTTCCACTATCAACAGGCAGCAGTGCATGGTGGCCAAGGCTGAACCTGTGTGCTGCAGCGGCTGTTTGGGTGATGGCTCCTCTTGCCTTGTTCCTCAATGCGTTGTGTGACTTGCTCAGGGCGTGTCTGGGTTGGGAGAGGCCCCGGTTACCCTCTGGGTGAGTGTCAGGTGCTTTGTGCATGGCTCAATCTTCATTTGAAGCTGAGGTGTAACAGGGTCCCACCTATAGCTAGTTCTTTGCTCTCCAGTTTGGAGTAGAATGAGAAACTGGAAGAATTAGGAGTCTTTGCCTTAGAATCAACACTTCCTTTTAATTCCATCACTTCTCGCAGAATTTCTTGTCTGTGCTGGGGAGGGGATTGCTATGAAAAAGGAAGCCCAAACCTCAGCCTTTTCTCTTTGAAATGGGATGTGCTGAAGCTTCTATAAATGAATATTCATTAGCATTACTGTTGAGTTTTGTGACCAAATCAAAGGCATAAATTAACATTAGCGAAGTTGGCAGGCATCAGAGCTGGACTGTTTTAGGTTGGTTTTTTTTATACTTCTGGCCCTTCTCCTCTAGCAAAAGCAAATCAGGCACTTTGTGTCAGACCTTGTACACTCTGCGTGTCCCACAAGAACCCACAGGATCCGTCTGTGCGTATCTTCTGAAGCCCCGTTCCTGTGTTTCATTGGGCCACTAAAGAAATACATTGTAGCTTCAAGTCTTCTGGACTCTAAGGAAATGTGATAGCTCTGGAGAAGTAGGCAGCAGAAGTGATGATGAAATAATATGAAACTTTGTTACTGTTCTTACCATTTCCCCCCACTCACACTCCTGCTTTTTGGAGCTACACCAGCTCCTGGGTTCATTGAAGAGGTGAGAAACTAATTTCTGACAGTGTCCTGGGTGCTGATACACTGATGTGGATTTTCCAGTACCAAGCCTGTGCTCCTTGCATGGGGCCAGGAGCTGTCCTGAGCACGGAAGAACAGCACCCAGCAACAGCATCCAGCCACGGGCACTGCAGTCAGCAGTCAGTAGCTAGCCAAAACTTCCCTCTGGGACCAGGTCTGCAGCATCAGGAACTGTGAAGGAAGAGGCAGCAGCTGGTTTCACCTCTGATCGGTGTGGAAGCAGATACCACTCCTGGGAAGACAACCCTGTGGGATCCTATCTGGGCTACTGCTCTTGGTGCACGTGGGCATAACCTCCTCCTTGTGCTTAGTCTGACCATGCCTCACCTCCTGACTCCTTCAGACTGCAGGGCCTGACTGATAGCCCCTGCACCTTTTTTACCCAAAGCAGCTTTATTCCTGCTTTCCCTTCTCCCACTGCTCGTGGTAAAGACCATTGCACACAGCCCTCTTTGGCACTGAGCATCTCGCTGCTCTCATTTACCAATCTGCATGGGTTTTTTTTTTAAATTTCAACTGCCTTTTTTTTCCTTTCCATTTCAGCTTGTGAAAATTCATGCTTCTTGCATTTTATCTCATTTGTGGCTGTCCTGCTCCCTGTTATGCATTCCATGCAGCATCCAGGCTTGCTGTTAGGGGAGCACCAGTACTGTGCCAGTGTAAGGCACCATTCAGTTATGAGTCAGACTGGAGAAACTGGGCCCTTTTGTGTAACTACTGTGGGAGGGAAGGACCTCTGTTTTTGAAGCACCAGACCATTCTGGGGATGTATAATAGAAATGCATTGAACTAGTAAGTGTAAGCACTTTCAGTCATGTCTTCTGCACTGTGTTGAAGTCCTTGGCAGGTGAGTCTCAAATCACTGGTTCAGGAGTGTTAGCTGGGGATGGAGCAGGGTGTGCTTAATGTGGCCAAGAGTGCAGGAGCACTTTTCCCAGCCTTTGTAGTATGGACAGCCACCACATCCATTGCCGAGGTGTTTTTCTGCATGAGATGGCAATCTTTTGTGCTTGGGTTGTGCAGGATGTTCTCATGCAGACCAGATTTTCCCGGATATACCCCCCAGCCCATTGCTTTTAACGTCACTATTATACTCCTCTTGTGCAGCATATTGCAGGAGATTATGACACGGAAGTACCTGTTACAAATTATTTTGGCTTCTCTGTTTTGGTAGTGGTCAGCAATTTTCAAACGAGGCCTGAGCTTAGATAAACTCAGAATCGTAGCATGGTTTAAAAAAGGCATGTGGCATGTTAAATGCCTGTGACAGGATATGTTTGTTCCAGCAGCAACTGCACCCATTAAAACGTAATCTGTGTGAGCTCAGTGAAGAGGAGGTGTGAACACAATTCTACTGAGCAAAGGCAGAGTAGCTAGTCACCAGAGCAAATGCAAGGAGGCATTTGGAAGAGGAGAATGATGCCCGAATCCCTTGGAAATAAAGAGGGAGTCATCTTTCTGGGTATGGTCCAAGGGTTGGCATATGAGTGGGGAAAGGCACTGCTGGTCCTGAGCTGACAGACTGTAAGGCACAGGGAGACAGAGAGCACAAAAATGTGGCATTACAGAGGAAGGATCTCACTACTGAGAATAACAAAAAAAGAGAAGATCTGGCACAACGTGAGAAAAAAAAGCAGATGTGGAAAAATGGAGAGACTGGAGAAATTCAGAAGAGTGGGCACAGAGAATAATTTTACTTGTTATCATTAGAATTGATATGAAGAGGGATGAGAAGCAAGTAGGCTTCAGTTGAAGATGGCAGAATACTTTGAGAGAGAAAAAATACATTCATCTGGATTTCTGCTGTGTGACACACTGGTTCAGGATGGAAACGTTCTGTTTGGTCTGAATAAAGTCTTGGGGTAATGTGTATGTTCTGGTGTGAGACAAAAGCAGTGTGAGAGCTGCCAGCCAATTCATTTTGGACACCGGGGGTACATGTCCTACAGATGCAGGACATGGTGAGTACCTGGCTGGAATGGTGGACCAAAGTCCTTGTCCCCTGACTCTGATTTTTAACCACCCACCTTTGTTTAACACAGCGTATGAAGCTACACTCAGATTGCTCTGTCACTTGCCAGAAGTGTTTGAAAAGCCAACTGAGTGCTGGGCATGGGAACACTGCCTCATGCCACTGTTCTGCTCCTGATGCAAGATTTTAGCTGATTTAGACAGCACCTTTTGTCCTGTTTTAAAACACCAAGGCCAGAGACTTCTGGACCTCTTCTTACTCTTGAACATTAGCTTAATCCTCAAAGTACATGTTCACATGTGTGTCTGTTTAACAGACTTGTCCCCTCTCACTTTACTCATCTGTCAGTGAACATATGTGAATTCGCATTGTGTAGTGGACTGGACTTCAGCCTGGCAGCTCTGGAGATGCTTTAGCTGCTTCAGTATGAGTATTTGGACTTCCATCCACTGTTTCCGTGATTCTGTGACACATCTTTTCCTTTCTTTTTTCTGTAGGAGAAAAAGTGGCCACTTTTTTGTATGCCCATATGGTGACTAAACTTAGATTCAGAGTAGGTCCTTCTGGGGACATTTCTATGGAGACTGAAACCTTTGGCAGAGGGACAGAGGGAAGGGTTTGGGGCAGTGATTCCTTTAACTGCCACACCAAGTCCATCAGTCAGTGCCCTCAGCAAGGCATCAGTGTTTTCCGCATCACAGCTGGTGCCACCACAGGGAACTGAGCCGTGCTTCGCTGGAAGCTGGGCAGGTTTGGAAAGGGGACAGTGGCTGTCTGGGAAGACATCTGATGCAGTGACTTGCTTGTCCGAATCTTCTTACATTTCCATTTGAAGGAGCCAGCAGAGGCCACTGGCTTGTGAAGCATTTGGGAGTTAGTTGAGGTATACTTGGGTTTCACACCAACACATGAGAGAGGTACATGAGAGAGATAAATGCTTTTGTATGTATGAGAAAGAAGGAATAGAGATGAGCAGTAGAATAATTTGCAGGTTTCTAATCTTGTTACGTGTACAGATGGATTGCCTTGAAGCAGAGATACTTTGTGATTGTGTTTGCTGGTCACAAGACAAAACTTTTTGTCTGTAGTGGATGTCCTAATGTGTTTCAAGATGTAAGCTATTGTTTATGAATAATAAATGTTCCTGCTGACTTCAGTGAAGTCTACACTGAGTGTAAAATCTCCTGTGTGTAATAGTGAGGACTCAGGTAGGTGCAGGTGGCTGGCTAGAGGAGTAGGCAGTGCTCAGAGTGAAGAGGCTGTGGAAGGGGAACCGTGGCTGATGCCATGTGAGCTGGGGCAGCAAGCATCACAACTTGCTCTCACTGGCAGAAGAAGTAGGTATGTCATGCAACGTGACAGCTCCAAGTGCATGAGTGCAAACAATACACATGGTATCCACTGCATTTAGTTGATCATGAATTATCATTGCTAACATCATCTTAAAGATATATTCTACTGTTCTGTTTCCCTTGCATCCACCTGCTCTGTCAGAGAACGGATTCCATTTGGTCTTAGTTGGATTTTGACTGTGATTGGTGCCAAGTCAGATATGTCCCACTAACCTGATGTAGGTTTGCGATTAGAACTTAGATAAAACACATCTTCAGTTCAGTGGCCCAGAGATGTCAGCCATGCTGTAAATGACTGTTATTTTCTTCCTAAGTTTAAGCTTTCCTATGAATGACTTGCTGGGATTTTGAGATCCCCTTTAATTGACATAACCTGTGTGTAACCCAAGGGATAGGTATAGTAACATAAGATGCAATGGTTTCAACCCTCCAGCCCCTACTTAGATGAAACCCCTGCTGATGCCAATGAATATTGTCATCAACAAGATGTTTGTTGTGCTTCCCTTCTAAAAGCAAAGCAAAGATGACATTTACAGTGAAGAAATCCCCATGGAGTTGGTAGCTGTAGGAGTAGCCCCTTTAGAGTGGGTGATTAAGCAATGAAACTGCCAGCTGAATAGGAAGCCAGGTCTCAAAAGGGGAAACAAAAGAACATCAGATCTTTTAAATGAATAAAGATGAATGAATACATTAGCTATGGACCAAGATACAGAATTACTACAATCAGCATAATCCATCCTAAATTAATTGCCATATAGTAGAGTGCATCTGTTAAGAAAAGAACCTTAAAAGCAGGATTCTCCATTAGTGGCCTATTGGAAATGATGCCTCAAGGATGGAGTGTTTTACAAGGAATTCCCAGAGCTGACTCAGGGTTCACCCCAGCTAAAAGCCACTTCCTATGGAGGGTAATCTACATGTGAAATTCAAAAGGAGGGATACCACTGATTAAAAGCAGATCTTCTATAAGCAGACAGTACTTCATGAAATCCCATTTACAGCTCTTTGATCCTTATGAAAGGATTTTAAACAAACATTCCTCTTGGGAAGGATATCTTTCTTCTTTTGCCATTAAGTTTAAAAATGTTCCTTATTTGTAAGTACTTTGCTAAAAGCAAGGTAATTTAACTGTATTGTATCACAGCTGGGCCTGAATCTGACCAGCTCTGACAAAAGACAACCAAATATATCCACACACACAAAAAGTAAATCTCTTGTATATTGTGGGAAATAAGTCTGCAAGGAGGAGTGCATGGAAGCACAGAGGAGCTGTGAGTGTCTCCTTCCACTGTTTGCCAGTGGGTCTTCAACCTTTGAGAAATGGCTTCCTCGCAAAGTCTTCTTGTGGAGATTTAGATAATCAAGGAGAATGCAAATATCAGCCTGTGTTTCTTGTACCTTCCCTCTAAACTGAATTCTGTGTCTTTTCTAACTCTCAGTGGACTCTTTAAAACCTTAGTAACAAAGAATTCTGCCTCTCAAATGCTAAAAAAGTAATGTCTTGGCTTCAAGTGTGATAACATAGCTTAATGTCTTTTTATGTCTGTTGCATTTGATCTGATGTCTTTTACACCACATGCCTCTATAGACAGAGAACTGAAGTGCAGGTGGATTTAGAATTTAAACTGTTTTCAAATGGCTATTTAGCATAAAATCCTTAGTCATCTTCAGGGCTCTTGACTAATCTGGGTTTTAGAGAAAACAGCCATTGTTGCTCTGGAGATATAAGGACAGTGTTATATTCTAGTAAGTCCTTGCAATTACACAGAGGGTGAAATCACTGCTGAGTGTTTCCTCATCTTCTAGGCGGGGAAAATCTGGGTTTGAGTGTTGCAAAGACTTTTTTGTTTGACAAAAGCTGCAATGCAGCAATTGGAAAGGTCCAAACCAAGAATTAAGCAGCACAGCACTTAGACCTGTGGATATGCTGGATATGTAATCTGAAGTTAATTGTATATAAATGGTAAAGCAAAATGTAAATAGTTAAAAATATGTGGTTTACTTGATTTAGAGATGAAGATGTAACAGGAAGATATTCCATTTGTGGAAGAAAAGCAAAAAATGTAATAGCATATATTGGAATTGCAGTCTGGACAGATGCTGCTATTTGATGAAAACACTGCTCTTGAAATCTCTTGGAATCTTTTTGTATGGCTAGAATACATAATGGCTTTTTTTAAACTCCATCTTGTATCACAGAAGTGTGGTTTTCTCTGTAAGCTCCCTGCAGGTGCAATGCATAGGTATCGATGCTGTAGAGAAGTGTATGGTTTCTATAACTTGTGCTGCATTGTATTTTGACACGCTGCACCAGTTTGAAATAATGTTTAGTAAATCTTATGGCAGTTTTATTTTTTCTGTCACTGTGTTTTAGTAGTCCCAAGAAGCAGATTTGAGAACTGCATGTCTAAAAGCTATTTGAATTTTGTTGTGTATTTTTAGATACCTCTAGCTCTGAGGGGAGTGGGTGAATGGGAAAAGGCTAATTTTAAATTTCTTTGAAACTGTTCTTGCTCTAACATTTGGTTTGTAATTTTGAATAATCCAGAGCAAAGTGGTTTTCTGCCCTAGGGAATTTGGTTTCATTTGTATTTGCAGGGAGCCCTGTGCCGGACTGGGGAGCATGGCAGGGCTCAAGCTCATGGTCCCAAAGGTTGGTCAGATGCTGCTTCTCTCTGCTGGCCTTTTGCCACTGGCGTGCATGAAAATGTGGACATGCTTCACAAGAGCTGAGCCAAGCTGATTCAAACCCCAGCAAAACAGGCAGTTTGTACAAAGTGTGCCAGTCACCAGCTTACAGATGTTTCGTGTTGCACTGGCTGTAGTGGAAACAATAGTTGTGAGGGAGCGACAGCCACCGCCTCCAGTCTGAGCAGCCAGCTCCTCCTCCTGCAGCAAACGAGCTGAGTTTGTGGCATCTCCTTCTGCTGCCGTGAAAATTGCTGTCATGTCACAGACTAAGCTCTGCAGCTTTGCTGCCAGGTTAAGCAGGAGAAGCTAGACTGTGATTAGAAAAAGATCCCCAGGGAAGCAGCGTGCAGGGTTTGAAGGTGGAGGGCTGGGAGCAGTAGGAATGGCTGTACCGTACTCAGTACTGGGCTGAGCTGGGAGGTGCCGAGTGCCTGTAGAATGGACCTGCAGGGGAGACAGCAGATATGCATCGTGGCTGAGCTGATGCTGTGTCATAGTCAGGCACAGAATTCAGAGCAAACAGCATTGCAGCAATGCAGCTGCATCTTTGCAATGGTGATGGGTGGGGAAGAAACACCTTGGCTCCCACACCCTGGAGTGACTGCAGAGCATGGATTTACAGTGTGCTTTCTGCATCTCCCATGTCAGTGAGAGCAGAGTTTTTACCCTTGGGCATCTCATGAACTATTCAATGTGATACTCCCTCTCTTTTGTGCCACGTTCCTGCTGTCTGTCCTTGGCAGCCTGGAGGCAGCTTCATTTGGCTTGCACTGGGAAGAAGTGGGCTGGCAGCTTCTTATGCCAGGCAGTGCACTGAAGGCTTGGTATGGAGCCCTTGGAGCTCAGCAGGAGGGCACCAGTGCCTGAGACACCTGGCAGCTGAATAGAAATGTGGCAGCCACCCTAGAAAGGCTAACAGTATTGTCACCCCCTGAGCTGAGTGATGAGCCCGTTGCTGTTTGCATTGTGAGAGCACCTGAGGGTCAGTGACTGGCTGAGGGTACCTCTGGGAGCTGGGTGTTCTTTCTCATGGAGATTACAGCTGGGAAGGAGAAATACAGGGCAGCACTGCCAGGATTAGTTCAGGAACTTCAGGTCACTCCTCCCTTCCTTCACTGCTTTCCCCAGGGCACTGCAGAGTGTGTCTCTCCTCCAGCCTGAAACAGGGAGAAGAGGATTCTGGTCCCTAGCTTACCTGGACATTTGTCCCTTGGTAAGAAAATTGCAAGCAGTCTGCCTGACATCATGCCCCTGGTAAATAATAAATGGTCCCTGGTCACGCACAGCCTTCTGCATGCCCGAGGAGGTTAACCCACTTCACAAAGCCTGTGTGGGCCCAGATTTCTGTCCAGGATTTCACTGAAGCAAGGACCAGTGACCTAAACCAATGCAGGATAAACCAGGCTCCAGTGGCTGTCCCTGAAGCTTGTGCTTAGGCTGTAGCAGGGAATGAATACTTCATGTGGACTAATCATTTGTGTGAAATTATGTTTCATGAAGAATACAACAAATTGCTTGTCAATATTAGTCTGTGCCTCCTTTCTAGTAATTTATTTTTGTGTAATTTTTCTAGTAATTTAATTTTGTGTAATTTATTTTTGTGTGAGCCTATTCATGGAAGTGCATCTCCATGATCTGTGCATGCAGGCATTGGCTACTGCTGCTTTGGCTAAGGACGAGCCAGCCCTGGTCTGGAGCAGGGTGTTTGAGGCAGTGCTGGTTTGCTTGGGCACAGTGTGCTGCTGAGGTGTCCACAGGGCACCCAAACCTCACCTGGGCTGTGGGCGCCCATTGACACCATCTGCCTCAAGTGCTCTGCTTTGCAGCAGTCTGTAACATGTCCTACACTTGACAGATCAAGCTGGTTGGGAGATGTTCCAACAAAACTCTTTTTCTTCAGAATTTGCCGATATGCTGGAATGGAAGCGTGTTAGAGATGTTTCCACATCTCTCAGATTCTAATGAAAGCTGGGCAAGGCTCCACAGCACTGTCCCCTGTGGCTCGGCAGTCTACCTGGGGTTGTGTGGTTTTTTTGGCAGCCTAGTCTTCCATGACTTCCTATACCCTGCTGGGGGAACCTTAGCCTCAGGTGCAGGAGCGCTCTTGCAGCAATTCTGAATTGTTTGTATTTTCTTTTGAGATATAAATAATTAAAATTTTGAAAGTCTCCATGAAGTGCATGTTTTATTCTCTACCAGAATTTTTTACACCCTCCAAAATTCTAAACAAGGCAAGACTTTGTAGCTGAATGTTCAGTAATCCTTTACAGACTGAGGCCTAATGTAATGTCTGGCTCCATAACTGAGTTCTTTCTTAAGACTGCATTTCTTAGACTAGTTATTCTAATACCAGATTTTGTTATTTACATATGTATATCTGTATGTAAAAACATATAAAATCCTTATGTCTACAGTTACTTTTCTGGAGCCGTGCTTCAGCTTTTAGTCTGTTTTATTTTCCTTGCCTGTTACATTTGTTTCTACTTATTATGCATCTTTTCATGTTTCAAAAGAAATGAAATTTAGAACCTCTTGATGAGGGTGCAGATTTTTTGACTCCTTAGCAGGAGTGCTCTGGGAGCACTGCCTGCCTGTATCAGTAAGCTCTTGCCTCTTGTAATTGGACGGTAATGTTTAGGAAGGCAGTTGAATGAGCTTAAAAAGAGCTCACAAGATGGTGGTCCCTGCAGGTCAGCTGGTAGTAAATCAGCATAGTGAGGAGGTGCAGCTGCCAGCACGTGGCAAAATAACTTATTGCTATTCTGGCTGCTGATTCACAAGTCCTGCTCCAATTACAAGTGACAGTAGAGAGGCTGGGGAGAAAACAAGGAGCCTGCTCTGGCAAATTCCAGATGGAGGACTTGCATTCATCTCCATTCTCTAATGAGAGGGTAACAGTGTCTGAGGCAGGTCCTGGGGACATATGTCATCTTAGTTCTGTGCCTTGGGTCCCCCCCAGAGTCATGTCGCTGCTGCAGCACATGGAGAAGAGCTTCACACCTGCTGTGCACATACTCTTTTGTGTGCATTGTATTTAAAATGTCTTTTCCCCCTCTTCTTTCTCCCTTGAAAATGTCTGTTTATCCTTTTCTAAAATGATACAGAGGGTTGTAAAAGCTTTGAACCTGCAAAATTGTTCAAGTACAAGCTAAAAAGTAAATGTGCAGTGTATAACAGAGGTTACATTGTAACAGCCCTAGCTCTGCCGTAGCGCTTTTTAATGAACAGTTTTTTAGAAGTTTATTGGTTTTGTTGTCCTGGTTTTATAGATTTAGAATGTACCAACTTGTTTGTTCTCTAAACTGGGAACTCAGGACGTTTGTAGTTTATATGCCTGAGTCATGCCATAATTAAAGCAGGAATTGAATCTGGACTGAGTAGTATAAAACATGGACAAACTGGAGATTCTGAGCTATTGTCTGGTGACAATAGCTCATGGAAATAATTTATAATAAATGGATATTTTTATGTATGAATGGGGGAAAATGGTTCTGACTGCTTTAAGAGTTTTCCAGCATTCATAGTCACTTGGCAAAATTATTTCCAAAAGTATTATGCACTTGTCATGGTTTAACCCCAGCTGGCAACTTGGCCCCACACAACCACTTGCTCAGTTCTCTCCCACCCCACTGTGAGATAGGGGAAAGAATTGGAAGGGTAAAAGTGAAAAAACTTGTGGGTTGAGATGAAAACACTTTGATAATGGAAATACAATAGTCATAATAACAGTAATGATAATACTGCAATTGGTAGTAAAATAAAACAGAGAGATTAATAAAACCAAAGAAGGACAAGTGATGCACAATAAAATTGTCAACAACCCACCTATTGATGCCCAGCCAGTCCCCAAGCAGTGCTCCCCCCATCAACCTCCCCCTGAGTTTTATTGCTGAGCATGATGCCATATGGTGTGGAATATCCCTTGGGTCAGTTGGGGTCAGCTGTCCCAGCTATCCCCCCTCCCAATTCCTTGTGCTCACCCAGCCTCTTTCCTGGTGATGAGCAGAAAACACGTTCACTCTCTGAGCTGTGCACGGCAATAGCTAAAACATCCTTGTGTTATCAGCGCTGTTTCCAGCACAAATCCAAACCAGCCCCATACAAGTTGTGTGAGGAAGATTAACTACCCCAGCTAAAGCCAGAAGAGCACTGAAGTTACAGACTTGCCCTGTCTTTGGGTAGGTGGTAGGGGGCTGGCATTTCCAGTATGACTTCTTCAGTGAGAGAGTTCAAATACTGATTCTTGGTAATATGCACTGGTAAAATTTGCTTTTTATAAGATATAATTTTTGAGAACAGAGAATCGAGAAGAATATAAGCAGACAATTGTTGTGAACAGTAACTCTTGCAGACTTGATATTTTGAACAGTTCTTCTCGGGGAAAAAAATGTTTGCTCCCTGGCACTAGAAAGTACCAGGAGGTGGTGGCTCTTTGTGCAGTTTGTATGATATTTCAGGTGAACCAAACTTTGGAGGCTGCCTTCTGGTCTCATTCATGGAGTGAGTGAGATATGACATGGGCAGTCTCAGAACAGAGTGCACCCAATTCATCAACAGCCTTTGACCTGCAGAAATCACAGACTGATGACAATTAATTCTTCATGCCCACTAGAAACTCTGTGTTCAGGTGTGGGTCTGTGCCACTGTACAGGAGACACGAGCTGCGGGCCGTGTCCCTTGGCTGCTGCACAGGAGTTGCTCCTGCTGAGCTGATATTAGAGGAGCTTCCCTCGTGAGGAATTTCTACCCATGGCAGGGCTAAGCAGCCTCTTACGACCTCATCCCTCCCTGTTTAAAGCTTTGTTACTTTTCCAAAGCTGCCAAGGGTGCCAGGTGAGCTCAGCTGGGCATTGCAGTGTTGGGCATTTTCTTCTGGAGGCTTCTCTTTCCCTTTTGGCCCTTGTGCAATGAGATGGTAAAAAGGGGATGCAGTGACATTTCAGGTGTTTCTGTGTGCAGTGATTTCTGCTTTGAGCAAAAGGAACTGTGATGATGATGATGAGGTCTCATGTTCCAAAAGTCAGGAATAAAGAGTCAATTAAACTATCCTGTCTACTGTCTGTGTACCCATATGAACCCACCTTTATATCGAGCAGTGTTTGATATTAATGGCTTTCTTTATCATATGAGCATGTTTGTTATCATAAATACATTATTATGTTTATTTATTTTGACAAACCCACATTTTCCCTTTTTTTTCCTCCAGAGTGACCGACTGCTCATTAAAGGTGGAAGAATTATCAATGATGACCACTCCTTCTATGCAGACCTATACCTTGAAGATGGACTTATAAAGTTGGTTTTACAAAATATTGCTTTTTTTGCATGTGTTTTAGCATAGACTACTGTGATTTCTTGATAGTGCTGACCTGAAGTCTTTTGTGGACAGAATCTCAATTACCTCTAAATGTGAGGCTGTAGTTGAGGAGTGTTTAGTTATTAATTTCTGCCATTTTATCTTCACTATGATTAGATAAGTAGAAAATTTCTTTGCTGTTAATTGAAGATATTTGCTTTTTGAACAGTTCAATTACAGTTTCTTCCAAAATAATTAAGGCAAGTAGGCACTCTCAAGAAAAGAAGTAATGGTAAGGACAATGGAAATCTTTTGAGTCCATGAATGGCAGAAGGATTTCTACAGCTTTTTTCCCCATACCTATTCAGTGCAATTGCAGCCATATTCTTAAGGATTGTAGGGCACAGAAATCTGAAATATGCCCCATGTTGCATGGTGCAAATGAGGACCTGCTGCTTCTCAATTGCCTGTTGGTTAATGCTGAACCAAAGTATGTTCTGTCCCTATAAAGTTGTTATTCATTGTCACAAAATTAGAAAGGAAGTCCTGATTTATCAGGCTATAAAATACAGGAACTGGGAAGGTATTTGTTAGATGAAAAACTTGAAATGTGTGTTACTGATAGCCTGGGAAACTGTAACAGAGATGGCCATGTGCTCTGCTGGTTCTGTCTTAGCTTAGTGGAGATGAGGGTCTCTGAGGTGTGCAAAGTTATGTAGTGTGTATTAGCACTGTGATGTTCACAAGGATCAAAGCCTTTTTTGTGGTTGCTAAACATTTTCACTGGTGACCTAAGAAGCTTGGTCTCCCAAGGCTACAAATTTGATGCACAGAAATATAATTATGGTTATCTGATAAATAATTAATTGTCTGCTTGTTTTCAGAGCTCCTTAAGAATATAACATCACATTAAAAGTCCGGTTCTTTATATATCTGTCACTGCTTATGTTATTATGATTCAGGTTATTGTAACAGAAAAAAATATGAATACTTTCATCCATGGAATAGGCAGTTTTCTTTTTGATGCTTGTAGTGTTACTTGCATTGCAGAAGTGGCAAAAGTGGAGAGGACAGAAAATTTTGAACATGTATTTATTTTTAAAGCAACAGTTAACCAAGTTGTGCTCTCTTTGATGAGTGTTTTTGTTGAGTTTTTCTGTGGTTTTGTTAGTTCAGCTGCAAATCTTCTAGTAACGCTTGTAAGCATGAGAACTATTTAAACAACTAAGTGCATGCGATGCTGAGAGCCTGGAACTGCTGTGAATTTTTGGCTTTGATTCCAGAAATGCAATGGTAGGTAGTAGGCTGGTTAGCAATGCCAAGCTTTCACCTGCCCTTGTTAAGTACGTAGACTCCTTCTGAAATCCATGTGTGGATCCATACCTCCAGGAAGTATCTCAGCTGCCCAAGCTAATTAGGATTAATAATGAAGAGACAGTCAAGATCTTAATTTTTAAGAGGCATTTATCTTTGTCCAAGGAGGCAAGTTCTCTATTTAGCACTATGAGTTATGCCTGGCTCCTTAGATTTAGATGACCAAAGATTTTTCTTTGTAAACTGTGCAAGAAGTCCTGCTCTGAAATAATTTGTGAGGGCAGCCTACTGTGAGATGGGGTTGGGTCCTTACAGTGTTCAGATGATAAATTTTGCACCCTAAGAAAGCCCTGGATTTGTTTGATCTCTTAGTTTCTTCAGGTGGAACTGCCCATTGTGTCTGAATATTTAACATCCTTGTTTAAATGTGGCTCAAGCTTGTTTGGAGCTAGACCTTAAAACTCAGTCACGCACATTTCAGTTGATGCTATAACTTTCCAGCTGCAGATCCTGCTGATAATACAGAATTCTAATACAGAATGGAGCAGACACCAAACCACTCAGCCCAGAATAGGCAATAGTGTCCTGGTTTTACCGGGCTGAAAAAGATCTTGGTTATTTTTTCTCACTCTGAAGTGAAAACTGATTGGAAAAGACAGGGTTGGTTTTCTCTTGTAGCCTAATGAAAAGATTTGGGTCTTTTAATGCAGATCGTTCTGCAGAGAGGAAAGCAGATGTAACCTTGAGTGTGTTTGAAGGTCAGCTGTAGTTTGGAGGAGGGTAGATGTTTCTTCCTGCCAATCAATGCTCAAACTGGCTCCCTAGGTACAAGGAGCAGCGGTGCATGTGGATTTTTCCTACCTGAAACTTAAGCCCTACACATTCAGATGGCAGCTGAGAGGCAGTTCTCTGGTATCTAAATAGTATTTTAAATATTTGGTAATTTAAATTGGCACATAAATAATATATTTTGCCTATGTCTCTCCCGCCTCTGTTATCAGACGAGGAAGTGAGCCCTGTGCCAAGTGACAGGTCATGGTCTGGTGCTCACTGTACTCTGCTCCATCCCTGCCAAGGGGAAGGGTTGGGTCCCTCGGGGCTGGAGGAATGGTGGTGATAGAGTGAGGAACTGGGGACATGGTCTCCAGACCTGGGCAAGTGATGAGTGGAGTGAGGGGGAACCTCAGATGCGTAAAAGAGGTCGGGGCTTGATAACTGCAGAAGCACCACCATGGAGTTTTGGGGGAGGTTTTCAGCTTCCTTGGATGAAGCTTATGAAGCACTGAAGCTTGCTGTTTCTGTTGTGCTTTAATCAGCTCATATACAACCGAATTTACCAATTTGCTCGGCTGAAAATGGCAGACAGCATCAGCCCTCTGTGGGTCTGAGTTTTCTGGTTGCTGACATATGAGGGAACCAGCTCAGTCATTTGTACAATGCAGTTATCTGCACCGTTGTATATTTTCACCCACAAGTAATGGAACCCCATTCTTACTCACTTACACTTTGCATTAATGAGTGAACAATTCAGGAATCCTGTCACATTATCTCCTACTCTCTGTTCCGCTTAGTCAGAATAAAAATAACCTTGAGCACCAATGAAGATCAGACTTCTCCCAGCCTTAATCTTGATGCCAGGGCAAGAGATGAGACAGGTTTCTGACAGGTAGTAGTGCAGCATCATCCACAAAGGCTGTTGGGTCCCATGTCACTTCAACATGGATGGTTTCAGCTGCATAAGTTACTCAGCCGTACACTGAAAATAATGAGCATTGAGTTATTGAAAAACTTCAGTATATAGCTAGCACACTTTCACTTTGTTAGGACATGTGTCCTCTTGAAGAGGAAACTGGTAGATACTGATTGTGGAAGAAATAAAAATTAATTGCTTTTTTTGTGAAGGTTTTCATTAATGTTATTCTCAGAAGGTGTGTTAGTCCTTAAAGTGCATTTACCCCTTGGACATACTCAAAGGAGGTGAGTCATAGTTAATTTTTTTCCCAGTTCAATTTCTTAGCCACATAAATACTCTACCAAGGTGGAGAGTTAGTTGTTCTGATTAAAATCTTGGGGATAGTTTTGACTAAAAAAATTAGTGCAACACCATTACTACACATGGGGCTACCTAACTTTATGCAGGCATTGAATCTGCTTATGGGTGCAATGTCTTATGATGTGCCTTTGTGAGGCACATTATAAAACAGAGGTGCTGCTTGCAACTTCTGTTTGTGCAATTGGCTGTGCTGGGCAGCTGCTGGTTTTTGCATCCAGGTTGGTTCCCTGTTTGTCAGGGTGTTGTTCACACTGCACAGCTGCACACAGGTTGTGACAGGCTGTCAGTGCCACACATGTTGATGACTATTAGGGGCCAGATGGGGAGGTGCCAGCTCTCATGAGTAAGCCCTCCTGGATTTGTTCAGTGCTGGGCAGCTGTGACCCCATCCCAGGATGCCCAGGAGGAGCTTGCCCATGGAATGGCTGTGCTTCCCTCCAGCCAGAGCCCAGGGCACCAGCGGAGACAAGTTGCTGGAGGTAACATTTTTGCATAGCATGTGAAACAAATTCTTGACCTCTTGAGGCTATTTATTATTAACTCTGACAGTTTGGCCAGATTCCAATATGAATAATTATCCCTGTTGTTTTTATTTTTCCCACTGGTTTTAATGAACAGTTATATTAACTTCTGGTTCTACCTTATCACAGTCAGCTGTTAATCAGTTGCTGTGTTTTGAACTGTAGATGGGAGTTGCATTTCAATATGAGGAAACCGATTCAGCAGCTCAGATGTCTGATGTATTTATTAAGCTGTGGATAAATGTTATTTTATCCAGACAAAAGAAAATTAAGACAAGGACTCTGTGTTTGTAGTATGAGATAAACGAAGTGAACTTTAACTACCTTACAGTTACCTCTAAGCCCAAATATATTGTAGTGTAACAGTGCAGAGACATGGCTTCCACACAGACCCACACCTCTCCCTGTTTGGCATCATGCAAAGTAGACAATAAAAATGCAGTGTGACTTTAAAAGTTAAAGTTTAATTTATTTGTAGTTGAGTCCATGAATAATAAAAGTATTTTTATCATAAGTATCTGGAGTTTGGTATTGGTATGGGGGACAGATTAATATTTTTAATAGAAAAAAAAATCCTTCTTTGAAGACCTGAAGGGAGAAGGATGGCAACAGCTAATTATAATTTTTTCCACACAGTTATGCAGAATGTTTCACTGACTTTTAACTTCAAGAGGAGGATGAAGAATATGGGACATGGTAGATTAAACGTGTTTAGGTCTCTTAGATATGTATTTCTGTATCTTAGGTTATTTAGATTTCATTTTAAGGATAAACTTGCATTGCATGAAGATAAAGTAATTATAAAATTTTCTGATGTGCCTTTTGCTTCTGCCATATATTTACAATTTTCCAACTTGCTCCCATATTTGATCTCTGTTTTCCTGTTTTTATTTAAGAACCTAATGTAGAAAACTGGAGCCCCCAAGAGAGCATTAAGTGTACATAACTTGAATTGTTTAAAGATAGAAATCATATAAAAAATAATCAATTTTTAATGCTGGTGCATTACAGCTCCTTTATTGGCCACTAGAGCCATGCAAAGCAAACAGAGCTCACGGCTCAGCGAGGCAGCTCTCCTGTGCTTTGTTCTGCTGTGCTGGGAGGACAGAGGGAGCGTGTGCTTGAGCTTCACCTTGCCTTTGGGGACCCACCTCCTTCTGTATGGGCCCAGGCTCCCTCTCCCCTACACGCCTCACACAGCTTTGTCCTCTGTGCTTGTTCAAATAAAGTAATACTGGCTTTCCTTGCTGTCCAGGCAAATAGGAGAGAATCTGATTGTCCCTGGAGGAGTCAAGACCATAGAGGCTAATGGGCGCATGGTTATTCCTGGGGGAATAGATGTCAACACTTATCTACAAAAGCCCTACCAAGGGATGACTGCTGTTGATGACTTCTATCAAGGCACAAAAGCAGCGCTAGCAGGGGGCACCACCATGATCAGTGAGTACCAGCAGTGCTATCTATTCCCATGTCAGGCTGAAGCTTGTGTAGCATGTGTGAGGATAGCTACCAGAGGCTTTATAAGGATTTTCTGAGATCTTCTGCAATGAATTTTCAAATTTTTGGGCACTATATTTGAGATCCATTCATTGTTGTTACTCAGGGTTGGCCCAAAAATGAATCTACCCTCTGAAAGAAAGACCAGCGTGCAGAATTGTCTTTTGAATTTTCCTCTGAAATACAGAACAAGCACTGAGGGGTAATGTACCTATTCTTGGGATTTTTGGAAACCAGTGTAGGTAGCACTGTAAGTATATGGCACAGAAAATCTGACAAAGATCTGCTGTTCCCACCCACTGCCATTTCAAGGGCTTTGGAAATAACAAGATATGCTTATTTATGAACTTGGATTTGGCAGCAGGAATTGAGGAAGACCTTAACAGAGATGTCCCAGAGGAACATCTTTGTTGATGAAAGGAAGAAGTGTTTCTGGTTGATAAAGACACTTCTGTCTACAGACAGTGGGACAAGATTTATCTCTTTCCTTCTGGCTGTGATTTGACTTTGGTTAGGTGTTGTGAAATTGTTCAGATGCCATAAACTGTCCTAGCTTCCTTGTGAAGAGGAGCTTCCCAGTGGAGTTTTACTCCCACTGAATTGGGATGTGGATTTTTTTTTTTTTTTGGTGTTATCTGTTACCCACGTTTAGCAGCAGGCATCAGCTGAAAGATTCTTTGGCCATAGGCACAAAATGCACTGCTGTTCATTCCTTTTGTTAATAGTTTTTTCAGTCTGTGTTGAGTATTCCTGTGCAGAGTTAGGCTTGCAGATGGCACTGGTAAGCCCACCTTGATTTGTCTTCCTACTAACTTTTGACCTAGCCCTGCAGAGAGAGGTACCTATGTGTAAGTAGTCGTGTCTTTATGTCAGTGGATGGTGTGGCACCATTAGAGGCAGAAAGTATTGAGGCAGGGGAGAGGCAGGGCATTCAGTGTACCATATAGTGTGATTGTTTGTGCACAGCATCACCCCTGTTCAAACCTTTGGCTGTATTCCCAGTTTTGGCTGCTGAGAAAACATTGAACATCTGCACTGATGTATTGGTAGGGCAGAGTGAGCCAGTTCAGTGACTATGAGGCGCTGGTTAATTATTGTGCTTGCTATGAAATACATAGAAATGGACACATCAGACAAGAAATACAGTGAAGTCCAAACCTATGGTCTCTTACAATACAGTAAGGGGAAAGACCAATGTTTCCTAAACTGTGAGATGTTTGGCTCCCCCTTTGTGTGTCTATCGATGCTGCACCAAGCAGGTTGCCAGACTCATCTTTAGTATGGAGTGTTCACAAAGTCTGCTGCACCTGGGGCAGCAGGACGTGGCTGACACCCAAAGTTACAGTCAGCACACAGACTGCCCCCAAGGCTGCTGGTTCGGCTGAGAGGCTGAGACTGCTCACTTTGGGGAAATCTGAGCAGTGTGCATACTGTCCTGCCAACAGACACTCCATCTCTTTTTCAGTTGATCATGTGCTTCCAGAACCTGGATCAAGTTTACTGACCTCCTTTGAGAAGTGGCATGAGGCAGCTGATACCAAATCCTGTTGTGATTATGCTCTCCATGTGGACATCACCAGCTGGTATGATGGGATTCGAGAAGAGCTGGAAGTACTTGTGCAAGACAAAGGTTAGTGAGGGAAATGTAGTAGTATTTTTTGGTTTTATTGAAATACATGGAGGTGAAATTTTGAAGTATTTTGATGAATTCGTAGGCACTGGCTATGCTGGCCAAGGTTCTTCACTACCTTGAACTTATATTTTCACTTGCTGCTGTGTAAAATGGACCTAAAACCTTGTGCATATATATGACTTTGTCCAGCATAGGCATGGAAGATTAGATGCTTATATTGTCATAAAAAAAATTTATCACTTCCTCCCTGCTTGTATATGTGGAAACAGACTTTGCATAGGTAGGGGGTTTTTTTTGAAGGTAAAACTCAAATTTAAGTATTTAGGATAATCAGTGCAGTCACCTTAGATCCTCTATTTCATGAATGAAGAAAATGAAATATTTCAAAGTAGTGGTTCACGTTTTAACTAGACTGAAATCTTTGATTCAGCTGCCTCAAATTAAATCCAAATATGAGGATCACATGGGGCTGTGAAAATGTCACTGCAGGCTAGATCTCATTTCTCAGCAGTGACTTGGAGTAATTTACTTGCTGAGACTTGATTTCGTAAATAAAACATGCCTGTATTTTTAAAACAGATTCCAGTTATTAGGAAAAGAGATGCCAAAGTTAGGTACCTAATATTGAAAAAATGTCCTGATTTTCTCAAGTGCTTCTCTCCAGTGGCTTTCCCTGAAGTTACTAGTAAGATGCCTTTTTTCAACACCTGCAAAAAAAAAAAGGTCACTTATTTAGGAATCTAAGACACTTCTATGGGTTTGACTGTGTTCAATTAACAGGCCTACTATCATGTGAGATGCTATAGATTAGCCTACCTGGACTCTAGCTACCCATTCAGAATAGCACAGATGAAACCTCTCCTAAATGCATTTCCACACATGCAGGCTCAATGTGGCAGTCTTGTATATGGAGAGCATCTTTGTGGTGCCAGATTCCTCTGTGTGGGTAATGGGATCTAGCCTTCAGCAGATCCTAGCTTAGATCTTTTTCCTTGAAATTGGGCCTGGCAGCATGTATTTTCTTTGCAGAATCATATATTTTCACATATTTTTCATTTTCTACTTTCCTTAAAGATGTATGGATATTAATTAGGGAATATTTTCTGAAATGGCATGCGGTTTCCATGTGCAAATCAGAATGACTCTTCTGTTGGGAAACCTAAGTGATACCTATGTGCAGCATCCTGTGTCATGTGTAGAGTTAGTGTTGACTTATATGTGGAAGGTTCTCTTTATAGAGAAGGGTACTATCAAAGTAGAAAAAAAAGAGCGAAATGCTATTTTTGAGTGAACAGTTGTTTGCTGAGATGCCATGGAGGTAGAGTCATCTGGGAGAGTTTATTTCATGTCACAGGATACTAACAGTGCATGTGCTGTATAACCAGATTTTAGGCAACAAAACACTTCATCAGCAAGACTGCATGTTATTAGAGAAACTGCAGCTGGTCTTACATAGTTCTCTAGTATAGGTGATTTTTACAAGGTGATGACATCTGCCAACACAAGTTGTGCTAAATCTGTGCTGTTTCCCTGCTATCAGCATTAACATGAATCTGCTGCTCTGCATTAGCTGACTGTACTCTCAGACAAGTATATTGTGCCTTGTTTCAAAGGTTGGATATTATTTTTCTGAGCTCCTGGACCACAGAGGGCTCAGCACTCCCACATTTGTCCAAGGGTTTGCATTAAAAGCCTGGTGCAGACAGTTAGATTAATAGTTTCTCCAACTATTGAAATGTGAGTTTTCTCTATAAATCTGACCTGCCTCTGAGTCATCAGGGGAAGGAGAAATCTGTTCATTGGTTCCTGAACTGAGATTTATGATGGAGCCTTGGTGGCCTCTTCAGTGGCGAGAGCATGAGGAGGTCACCTTTGTTCTCATGCATGTCTCAGGCAGGCAGTGTGAGTTACTCTCACGTGTTTGGAGACACAAGGTAAGGGTGAGTATGAGTGCACAAGCACAATAGGAAATAATTCAGCGTGGCAAGGGCTTTCAAATTAACGGGTAATATTTCCTGATAATTGGAAACATTTAAACCAGCTGGTGCAAATAGACTTGATGTCAGTGGAGTGACCCTGGTTTTCATCAGCTGGGAATCTGGATTGAATTGGTTCTCGGCTGATTGTGGGTGAGTTAGATGAGTGACAGGGCTCAGCTCATTGTGTTTCAGTACTACATGTGCCTAATGCAATCAGCATGAGTAACAGGGGAGCTCACTGAGTGGCTGTTGAGGTGCCTTGTCATGAGGTATAATTGAACAATTAATCAGTTTTAAATCAATACAAAGCTAATTTAAGGAGACAAAGGCTTTGGAAGGGCCTGAAGATTTTGTAGAGCCAAATATTGATTATAAACACCCAGGCCTGTAGCATTTCAGCAGCTATTTTGGGATTGAGCTTCTTCAGTATATGCAAAGGAGCAAGAGCCTGAAATTGCTGACAGGGGCCTCATTGTTCAAAAAAACCTGTAGTCCTGCCTAAAATTTGGAGAGGATTCTGTTGAGTACCCCTGGTGTGAGAGCAAGTAGGACATTAATAAAAATGTAGTGTCTAATAGATGTTAAGCATTAAGGTCAATGGGCCATGGACCAGGGCTTTTTTTTTGCATAATTCCATTGAGTAGGTCAAGGAACCAGGCCAAGACAAGGAGTCTAACCTTGGATACCTGTATATGTAAATTTGTGTTATTTATCTTGGTATCTGGTATAGGTGCTCTCTTTGTAAGTCAGCATTGTTCATACCATCTCTGCTGTTAGCTGTAAAGGCAGCCCCTGAAATGCTCTTCTACTGTGTGTGTATCTGCTGGCAGCTGGGATCCCTTCTGCTCCCATTAATTTCAGGGAGAACATTAAACAGAGTGAGGGCAAAACTCAGGCATTTTATCAAGGTCAGAAGAGGGCCTAAGAAGATACCAAGGCAATAAAAAAGAAGGATGAAAATAGGTATTACTTGGATCAGTGTATGTCTTCCACCCACGGTACTCAGAGAAGCTGCCTTACCTCCTGCAGGACTGTGATGGAATGAATTACCTTTGGCTAGAGCCTAGCGGATAAGGGAGAGCAGTAGGTAACGCAGCTCGTGGCTCACAGAGAAATGTGTACGAGGGGTCAGTCCCGCGCCATCGCTGAGGCGGGTCGGCACGGCTTGGAGCAGGCCTCACACATCCTCCTTGCTCGGTGTGTGCATGGGCACCCCCGTAGGAAGGTGGCCCCTGACTGCACCTTGGGCTGGGTTTGTGGAGAGAAGATTGAGCTTTGCTCTAGGCCAGGTAGGATGGGTGTGCTGGGTGCTGGGTGCTGCTGTGAGCAGTCAGAGGAGATGGGGCTCAGGGCACCGGGCTGCAAGCACTGGCCCCAAGGAAGGCCCAGCCAAGCTTATATTTTAAAATAAGAATGTACTGAGTACTTTGAATTTGTAGTGAGGAATAAGGGAGGGATTACAGTTAGTAAAAGCTATATGTGTTTTCTGAGAACATGATAAATAGGAAAATAGGAAGAAAGGATGGGCTTACAGGCTGACAGGGTTCCGCCTTTCAGGCTGGATTTGCTCAGCGTGGAAGTCAGAAAGGAGAGGCCAGCTCCTGCTTTGTATTTCTCTCTGAGCTGCCTGGACTTAGCAGGAAGACATAATACCACGGATCATTTAGATGTTTTATCCTGTATATATCCTGGGGTATTTTAGTCCTGTAATTGTAAATAAACTAATTCTGTATGTGTGTGTGAGCAGTCATACTCTCTGCCTGAGGAAGTATTTGCTCATTCTAGAATCATGAAGGAGTTATATCTTCATCAGAGAGCTTTATTCATTTTGTGTAGACAACATGAATAACATGAAGAGATCTCTTTCTTTTTCTTCTTGCCCCAGGAAGCACAGTTTTCATCACAGCCATTTTGAAATGCAGCATGCACAGCTTAGGTAGTTTAGTATTTACTTTTTTTTTTAAGGTAGGAAACGATAATGGTCCTTGGACCAAACTGGGGATCTTGCCGGTAGACTAAAGAGTAAAACAAATATATACACTAATATGAATTCATAGGTACAGAGATTATGAACAGAAGACATTAGTAAGTCTCATTCTGTAAGAATACAAAACTGTGTAAATAACCAGATCTTTGAAATAAATAGGAACACTTTTGGGGATTTGATTACAGGGGGTTCTTGACAACTGACACTCAACAGTAGCATTTCTTATGGATTTCTGAAATTTGAAACTGTGGTCTTTCCTAATTTTTTATGACTGCCAGCATAAATCCTTCCATCTTTGGAAGGCAGTAGGAGAGGTGTGGTGAGCTGCCTATAAAACTGATTTAGACTTTGTTTCCACTCCTTCCCAGTGCCTATCATCAGCTAAGCTTAGCACTTTGGAGTGTAAGGTCAAGAAAAAGCAAGTCTGTATGAACATTCAGATACACATTTCCTATACCTTCTCAGCAGTTTGGGGGAACCTAACCAGAAATTTTATCGATCAAAGATAGCAGTTCAGATTAATCCCAAATGTTTTCCTGATTAGCTAAGGATACCTGAAAAGAAAAGCACAGATTCAGAGAACCTTCCACAAGGTTTTTTAAACTTCACTTTACATACTTGCTTTAGCCACCACTGCTTGTCTGTGATTTGGCCACAAGCAATCAATCCTCTTTGCAGTGGTGGCTGGGTTACTTCAGGGATGAACACAGGCTACCCACAGCATCCAGAAAATTCTCCCAGAGAAGAGGGCATCCAGGTTTCTAGTCCTCCAATTGTAATGCAGCTGTGAAGCTGTGCTTCATGATTTTTGGCAATCACTAGTGAAAAGCCTAGTCCAGACATACTCTTATTTCTTACTTTTCCTGAAGTTTTTGTTCAAATGCAATTTAAGAATACACTTACATGGCAACACCTTTGAATTTTGTCTTGGAACAGGTGTGAACTCTTTTCAAGTCTACATGGCGTACAAAGATCTCTACCAAATGTCCGACAGCCAGGTATTGCTCTGAATGCTTTTCATTGCTGTGATCTGTTCTCCCTTTTCTCATCTCCCAACACTTGAGGAGTTGCTGAGGTTGAATCCCAGAGAAACATTCTCACTGGCCTGATTGGTATTGAGAGAAATGTGCAGTGGTGGTTTACTCTCTGGAGGGTCAGTGCTACCTGCATGTGTTTCTCCAAGTGTATGATATTCTCCCTCTGTAGAGATCTTCTGGCGTCTCCCAACACTGCAGCCACTCAGCTCTGCTCAGGATTTCACTCATTTTATTTTGCAGCAACCTTTTGAGGACACTAGGTCAGAGAGGGAGAAAAAGATGAAGCACTCAGGGCAGTGGCAGTTCAGAGGTTTCAAGAGTTTCTTGGTTGCTGTAAGCAGCTAAATGAGTTGCTCTTTGGGGGAGGTGACCTTTTCTCATTAGGGCTGGAGATAACAATGAGCTTGTTTGTCCAGAGCTCATTACAGATTCCAGACTCTTCAGCTTTCCCATTCATACATATCAGGCCCCTGTAAATGGACAATGGCATCTGTTAGTAATAATAATGTTTGCTTATTCAGTTTATAAAATGTTTCTTTCTTACTTATTTCCAGAGCTACAGCTCTTGGTCTCTTAAATAACTGTTGTTACACCTCAAATACATGTGGTTTTAATTGGAATTTTAGACATAATAATTTATAAATATTCTCTGAGAGGCAGTGCCTGCTAAATTCAACTCCCTATTGGAATTGCCAATACACCAAAATATTTAATGTGTGGCTGGACTAATGGCTGTTATCTTGTTTAAATGTCCATGTTGCAAGCTGTATATTGCAGCCCATTCAATGCTGCCTGAAGTGCTCTAGTGCAAAAGTAGACACTGAAGAACCTTTGTCTTCCATATTTAATCTGTGTTTGAAAACTGGGCTCCCGTGTTAACTGAAGTCTGGTTTAAAAAAGGGACACATAAGCTGAATACCTTTTGGAAAGGAAAGTATATTTCAGTAGATGTGTGCTCAGAAATTACCAGTAAAAGCAAAAGGATCAACTACTGCCCTTCTGTATGAATAGGTGTTGAATCTTAGAAAGCAATTAAAAAAACAAGGATGCTCTAGAGAAAATATTGCAACTTTTAATATCAGAATGAAAGTTGTTGTTGAAAGCTCAATAAATATGGCTCTAAGAAGATGGTGCAAAATGCCTGCACTTCAGAAAAGAGATATTCTAGCCATACTAAAAGTGTCTGTAGTACATGGCAATAATTCTATTTTACATTTGCTAAAACTGCAGGAAAGAGGATCACTAAACTTAGCTGTGCATGGGAGGGCATGGGGAGGTGGCCCTGCAGTGCAGGGGCTGGGGCAGACTGTATTCTGGGGAAATCCAGCCCTGCTCAGGGCTGTTGACCCTTTCTTGGTGCAGCTGGTATGCCCAGGGGTGGGGAAGTCAACAGCAATCAGTGAAGCTCAGGTTCTGTGTAGAAAAGAGATCATTTGCTATTCACCAATATAATTGCCAGCATAGAAGGTACAAAACTGAGCTGAAGAGAGAGGTCTGAGTGTTAAGTAATGTGTTTTCCTTATTCAGAAGTGTTTCCTTCTTTGTACTACCTGCAGCTTTATGAAGCCTTTACCTTTCTAAAGAGTCTTGGGGCTGTTATCCTGGTCCATGCTGAAAATGGAGACTTGATAGCTCAGGTGAGTGAACCATCATTTTTGCTTCAGTTCGTGAGATGGTAGATATAAGAGAGGGGAAGTTAAATAGGCCAGTCAGAGAATGGGAAGGAAGAAAGGAACTCCCTGGAAAGAGCCTTAATTGAACCTGATGCCCTGCACACTGCTGGTATAAAGCCTGGGATGAGAGAGTGGGGGTCCTTTTGATTAATTGGCAGAGCATCCTTGAGATAGGGCAATGATCCTTGATAGGGCAGCTCCTTGCCTTGGCAGCAGATGAGGACTAGATAAGGAGGGCAGAAGGAAGCAAGAAGATTTTTTCTGAACCCAGCAGATACAAGTGAAGCAGAATAATGTAAAGCCTTGTTCACAGATTTTGGGTACAAAAAGAGGATCTGAAAGCTTTATACTGAAGTCTTTTGCTGCAGCTATCAGCATAAGCAACACAGTGAATTTGGAGTGGGTATTAAAGCTCACAAACCTATTTATTTTTGAGAATATTCTTGTAAATCTCTGAAGTTTGAGAATAAGAACTACTCTGATCTTATAGGCATTTCAAAAATGTGTGTTTAAGTATAACCCATGGTCTTACAAGATGCATCTCAGAACCAGGAAGCTGGGCTCAAGTTCAGAACGTTCCATTAAGGTGCCCTGGATCTCCAGTGCAGTCCTTGCAGGTCAGGTGCCCTGAGAGCTGCTGTCCTCCCACTGGACTGTACCATGGCTCTGACCAGTGCCACAGCACATGGAAACATGGAAAGAGGCAACCCAAGGACAGCAGCTGATAGTAAACCTCCCACTGGTGTTTCAGAGGTCAGGATCCCCCTCTAAAACAGAAGGGGCAGGTTTGGGTGGGTGTTGCTTTGATGTTACATTTGTGACAGGTGAATCTTGGAAGGCTGTTGCAGAGATGTCTCACTCCCCTGATCCCTCCTACGTGCATCGAGCCCCTCTTAGGTCAGTGAGCTCTGAGTGAGGCATCTGATTTATCTGCTGAGCTGCTTATCTGCTGGCTTATCTGCTAAGGACTGGGCTGCAGAGCTGACAAGGAAATTACAGCAGCTAAAGCTGTCTTTGAGATCTGGACAAGGCAACACACCTTGTACTCACATCTAAAGGAGACCCTCAAAGAAATGTTTGAGTTGTTGGGTAGTGTGTAAGAACTCTTGCCTTGGGTGTATTTTGTTTTTCCCTCTGTGGGAAAAAAACACATCTCCATCTGCCTGGTTAGAATTTACCCCCTTTGAGATCTGCCTTTCACTTTTGAGTTTGACCAAAATAACCACTGGGGTCAGAAGTTACTAGTAAGGAGTCAGCAGGCACATACAGTGCAGTTGTGTCCTTCCCCCACTGAAACTAGGTGACAACCCTCATTTGAGTTCAAGAGAAGAAAAAAGCTGATTTCTTACAAAGTTGAGCATGAATAAAAACTCTAAATACATAATTTATAGTTTTAATACAACATAAAATATCCAGCTGAATTAAAATGACTAATAATAAGCATGATTAAGTCAATATTACTGAAGGAAAGGCAAAATAAATCAAATGGCATCTGTGGTGTTTTGATACATTGCCCATTAAAATCAAGGCACACTCATGGAATTGCATTTTTGATAGAAATCATTTTCAGTTACATTTTTCTCTGATCAGCCTTAATATACAGCCATTGAATATGAACAAACAGCACAGAAAAATTATTAGGAAATGAGGAAGTAGTAAATAAATGTAAGTTATGTTATAAATCAACATATTTGTTCACCATTGCCATGTTTCATAAAATCAATCTTTCTCTTTGCTTTTATTAGAATAATTATTTGGATAATGAAAAGAAAACTGCCTGCACATAGGTTTTTTAGGACTGTCCTGTGTGAAAATACAGATTTGATCTTGTCAAAAAAATATTCTAGTTACTTAGCACTATCAAGTCCTCTTACAGGGGGTATTTTATCATGTGATCTGATTTAATTACTTCTTTCAAGATGCAAATCTGTCCTACTTTGTGTATCCATTCTGTACCAACTTGCTATTTTTTTTTCATGGTTGTAATTTCATTTTATTGCTGTGTTTTAATTGTCTGAATTCCCTGCGCTAATGTTGTGGTGTCAACTAGGACTTTCTGGAGGGCAGAGGAGGTTTCTGATGGTGCAGCCCAATGGCTTGGGGCACAGATATGCTCAGTCACACAACAGAGACCACTGCTGGCTGTGCTGGTGTGGCGTGGGAGTTTAGAGCCAGTGTTTTCAGTGTTCAGTGGTCTTTGCAGCTGCATTGACACTGGCACTGAAAGGGGCATTCAAACCATGTGGCTGTTCATCTCCCTGAGGATGCTGTGGGGAAGGGGTGTCATCCTGGAGCTGGGTCAGCATTTACCTCTTACGTTGCAGGAACAAAAGCGTATTCTGGAGATGGGAATCACTGGACCTGAGGGACATGCCCTGAGCAGGCCAGAAGAGGTAGGAGACTTTGCTCATTTTGTCATTTGTGGAAGTATTCTGTCAAACAGGTACTGTTGGAGCTTGGCCTCTGTATGTGCAGATGATGGATGGGTGCATCAGGGAAAGCAGACCTCTGCTTCTCCCACTGTTTTTTCCAGTATTACTCAAAGTCTGAAAAGTCCAGGTCCTTTCAACCTGTTTGTTTGCCTGAAAAGCCCTTTGGATGCTGCAGCAGGTGCATTCCTTTTGTCCAGGGATAAGCATGTCCTTGTACACTCAGAAATCTCCGCTCCTGCTGCCCTAGGCATGGGTGTCCATGTATTTTTTAAGGGTGACCTTAGTGTTTTGATTTGTGATGACAAAATGGGCTTATCAGGCTAAAAATCAGCAATGCAGCTTGAGGTTAGTCCTCAGAGTAACTGCATTTATTAAAATGCTTTGGCTGAAAACCTTCTATAAGATGCATGTGCACATCTATACTATGCATATGTATACACCCACATACAGATCTACTTTCATGCTGGCAGATATATTGGTGTCAGAAATGCAGGCTGTAGAGATGCAAATAAATGAGAATGGAAAGATGCTGTGAGGCAGCTTGTTTTATGCAACTCCCTTATAATAAAATCTGGGCTCTGGTGTGGATCATCTCAGGCATCTGGAAAGGGTTTATTTAATGCCAAGGAAAATGTGGAGACATGAGAATGTCCCCTGAAGTACACAGCTCAGACTGTTAATGGGATGTGGAGGGCGGTAGTGAGAAGTGACTGCTTTCCTAGAAGACTAAAGAGATGATGTCCTGGGGATTTGAGGCTGAACTTTAAGAGATTGTTGTGGTTTGCAGATCTTTATTTAACTTCTCCCCAAGGCAAAAGGAATCAGCTTAATTGGTCACATTCTTCTATTGAACTGTTTATGTACTTTTTCATTTTGCTGTTCAACTTCTACTAAAATTGTTCTAAAAGGATTGAGTTGTTTCCTTTTAATGAGAACAAAGGCCTAAGGAAAATCTGCATTTGTAGTTTCCAGAAAGTTCAGCTCTAGTGCTGCAGTGCAGAGGCTGTGCCTCCTTCCCTGCTCTCTAAAGGTGCATTTGGGGTTTCCAGAGCAAATGTTTTGATGCAAGTCCTAGGACAAACTGAAGCAGTCTGATTTAAGGAAAAATATTTTGTAAAACTGTAAAGGATTAAGCCAAGTTTTGGAAGGTCTAAATTGCTCAACTTTTGTAGCAAAACTCTTGCACAGAAATTTCTGTACCACTGAGTCACTATTTTCAGTTACAACAGGGTTTTTCATATTAAAATGCCAGTACTGTGATTCCATCTGGGAAGGATCTGGTGTAATACTGATGGCTGGGGAAAGGAGTCTCCAGAGCTGCTGGGGAACACTGCTCCTCCATCTGAAGATGCTTGCTTTGTGTGCCTACGTCCCAGATGGCTCCCTGGGAGGAGATTGCCTTTACGCTTGCTGACAGAGGGACTTACTGGGCACTGCTTCAAAGGCTTCTGTGGATTATGGGCTAAATTCAGTCCATAGTGCTGAAGTTGCTGTTTGAGAATTCTTTACATTCACTGTTGCCATTATGTAAAGATTAGGGTAAGGTGCCAGGGGAGTTCAGAGGTTGTCTCCAAGCAGGGGCAAAGTTTTCTTGCTTTGTTCTCCTTTCAGCTGCAGAATAGGAGTCTGAAACAGGAAGGTGGGAGGAAGGTAAGGAGGAGCTGTATCAGCTGCTTGGACCTGACCTTTCCTGTGGTGCAGGGAGCCAGGGAGCTGTGTTGGCATTGGGGCAGCTGAACCCTGCTAGTGAGTGCAGCCTGGCTGCGGTTACTGCTAGTGCCAAGCTCCGTTTCCCAGCACTGTGTCTCTCTCTATGGAAAAACCGGAATCAACCTCTGAAGAGTTGTTGCTGAACAGAAATACGGCACAGTCCTCCAGTTTATTTTTTCTTCAGAGTGTGCTTGCAGTTAACTTTTCCCTCCTTGTTTTGCTCAGCTTGAAGCAGAAGCCGTTTTCCGTGCCATCACGATTGCCAGTCGAATAAACTGCCCAGTGTACATCACCAAGGTGATGAGTAAGAGTGCAGCTGACATCATTGCACAGGCCAGGAAGAGAGGTAAGTGACTTCCTTTGCTCCCCCTAACTCGTTTTTTTTTGTTGCGTAGAAGCTCAGTGAAAAAACCTGTACATCTTGATCCAAATGACAGGCTCTAGGGAGAGGTCACCAAAGAATGGTAGCACCATCGTAGACTAAGTATTTATGGCCAGGAAGGATGAGTGGAAATCCTTTTATGTTTTTAAGTTGAGAAACTCTCCTCACAAACTGTCCTCTTGAAGACTGAATTGTAACTCTGTCCTGTGTTCCTTTTCACTTTTCCCTTAGACTGCTATATCTCTGTTCATGGGAGGTAGATGCTTTATTCCTAATGGCACATCCTCCATGCCAGTATTTCAAGTTGTCACATCTCTGAGATGTGGCTTGGGCAGTGACGCTGCTGTTAGAGATGCTTGGAGCTCACTCCTGGCCTTGCTGCTGGAAGCTGACCCCCTCTGATGTGTACTGCAGGTCGGCCCTGCTTGCTGGGGCCATGTGGGATCCAGGTTACAGAGCTCCCAAAAAGGCCTGGTGAGCCTGAAGGTAGCTGCTTCCAAAGCTGCGTTTGCAAGTCAGGACTGCTCTGCTGGTTGGGACTACAAAGCTCATGAGCAATATGGAAAAGCCAAAGAGCAAATTACTGTCTTGATGTTTGTATTCTTGGAGACTTGGAGTGTGGTGCATGGGACCATATGCTACAATGTGCTGGGGCTGTGCCCAACCTGGGAGTAGTAAAAAGGCATCTGCCTGCTGAAGAGATCCACCATCCATGCACTCTGAATTGGAGCAATAGAGAGAGCATGGCTGTGATTAAAACAGTACAAATTAAAAGCGGGTCTGAACTGTCTCCTTCTGGATTAGAAAGACAGATTTGTAAATAGGCTGATCAAAAGCATGTAGAGCTCAGAGAGACTCCTGATTAATTTTTTATCATAAAGACAGAGCCAGGGCTGTTTAATTTCCTGGGAGCTGCGCTAGCCATGTAGCAATGCGTGAATTATACATGGCTGCATGCAGCAAGCAGTGTCATGTGCTGAAGAGAGAGTGGGTTGTAATTAGGTCCTGTATATCCTTGCTTTCTCCAAGGTCCCCTTGTTTTTGGAGAGCCGATCACTGCCAGCTTGGGGACAGATGGGACACATTACTGGAGCAAAAACTGGGCCAAGGCTGCAGCTTTTGTGACTTCACCACCTCTGAGCCCTGACCCTACCACTCCAGACCACTTAAATTCGCTCTTAGCATGGTAAGACTTCCTGTTTTTTTTTTTTTACAGGATGATGGTGAGGCAAGTGCAAAAGCCATGTGGCATGAAGCATCTAGAGATCAGTCTGGTTTCCTTTAGTCTCACACATGAAACAGCAGAGAAGGGACATAGAAAACTAGGGCTAGTTATATCCTTATGCTTTGGCTGTCAGTCAAGAGAGCAGTCATGGACACTCCAGTTGCTGGTTGGCTCGGTAGAGAGGCAGTTGCTGGCTATTCAGGAATTAATTCTTTTTCTTCCTGCTTTTCAAGTGATTCCTAGTTGTGCAACTAGATTGTCAGGACTTCAAACTGGCCTTCTCCTTCGTTTTCGGTTATCTTTAGCTGAATTGTTGGTAAATGATGGGATGGCATCCTCACTGTCCAGCATAAGCAAAAGCCCGGTGGATACATCCCTATCTTTGACAGCAGACTCAGTTTTAAGCCCCAGTCATATCTGACAAGCACAGCTCCTGAAATCAGGGCTTTTCCTGAATGCAGAGATACCTAGAACCAGGAAAAATTTCTTGGGGCAATTTTTGTCAAAGCTGTTGCGGGGCTCTCAGCTGTGAGTTCTGAAAATTGTCTTGTCCTAATCTAACTTGTGTTTGTAGCAGAGTTCTGTGGGTTTATCTCCTGCATATTGAAAAATTCTGACTTGGTAGTTTGCCTTCATCTGGGAGGCACCAAAATCATACAAATTTCCTTGTGTCCGGTTCTTGCATGCTTCCTATTTTAGCTTGCCTTCTGTCTTTATGGGCTCTGGGGTACTCCTGCTGGAAGAAGGCAAAGATAAGTGGTATATGTAGAGGAGACTGTGAGGGACTTGGTTGGAGACAGCTGGAGACTGAAGGCCATCTCTTGACAGGATAGGGATGTGAGCTGACTGCCTTCAGATTGGCAGGGAGAGTTCAATCACTAGGTAGGTGAAAGGAATGTGGATCGCAGAGGAGAAAGTGCCTTTCTCGTACAGAAAAGAAGATATCAGCAATGCCTTGCCAGAAACACAGACTGTAAACCCATCTCTGAAAGTATTTCCTGCCTGTAACAAACTGTGGGTCTTCTTTAGCTTAAGCAAAAGACCATCTGCTCTGAAATTATATAGAAATTCACAGCTGAAGCCCCACTAGGACAGATTGCTAGGGCTGGAGTGAGGAACTCAACTTACCGTTCATATCCTTATTTACCTTCATGTGATGGCACCCACCTCACCTCCTGCCTCCCCTTTCTGGGGTTTCCAATGCCCTAGACAGGGCAGTGAAATTTCAGCCTTGAAAGTGACCATCTCTAGAGCAGCTCCTTGGGAGGTGGGTGGGCACATATGTGACAGGAAGATGCCATCAGTCAGTGCCACATCTCCCCTTGCACACAATGGGTCAGGCTGTGCAGCACACCAGAGCCCACTCAGGCTTTAACTCAATTGCTCAAAAAATGCTGCAATTGAGCTCTGAGTTACATGTGGCTCTGGTAAGAATATGCAGTTCTCTTCTGACAGTCTGATGGCAAAAATGTTTTTTCCATAACTGAGCTTTTTGTTCCAAATAAGGACTCAGAAAAAAAAAATTAGTTTTGTGGTCTGATTCATCACTATTAGCACTGTAAAGGATGAAGGTCACTCTGTGAGGGTAAGACTCTTAGTCAAAATGTTTGACTCCTTACTCTTAGAGTGGCTATATATGCTTTCTAGAAGAGAGTCCCAAAATAATAGTATGTGAGTCAAAGCAGGTTAGCTAAAATAGTAAGAACATTTTTAGAGTTGGAATCCAAATAATGACTTTTTAAAACTAACATCAAAAAGACAAACTGAGGATTTACAGAAGTTTTCATTATTCTCCAAGCATGCAAAAATGGCTTTTTTTTTCCTAGTGGCTTAAAGTCCTAGATCTTAAATGACAGCAGCTTAGCCTGCTTTCAGTTTTAATACTTCAAATCTATACTGTGAAATTAAAAATAACTGTATATTTTATCAGTCTGCTCTGCATTCATAGGGAATTTTATGCAAGGATGATGGTAAAGACAGTATTTCACATTTCTATTGCACTGTTGATTTGGATACCAGTATTTTACATTCATTAAAAAATCCCTATGACATCCTTCCTTTGCAAGCATGCAGCATACTGCTTGTGCTCTTTTCCGCACACAGCACTGATTTTCCGCTGGAAAGCTGAATGTGTAGAACCCCATCATGTCTCATGGGATTTGCAGATTGAATTTGCCTCATGAGATTAGGTCCTCGTGTCATCTGTGGGCCATGCACTTGAGTTATCTTTGATCTTGCATGGTGTGCTGCTGCATTACTGCAGCTGTGATGTGACGCCTCTTGTGAACCAGAGACGTGAGATCTTGGTGCAACTTGCCATGAAAGCCTTGTTTAAGGGGGAAGAATAAGATGACATGATACTGATCTGGCATTTATTTCATGATGATCCCTTCCCCTCTCTCAGTTTTTTAGTTGATGTGATGCTTATCCCCCATTTGACAGTAGAGTGTATCCAGACAGTAGGAGTGCCCTTGGGTTAACCAGGGATGGGAAGCTCTCCAGTGACACACTTCCGTTTCAGAAGTCTTCTATTGATTTGACTGGGGAGTGCAGTGCATATCAGTAATGTCATTAAATGTCAGAGGAGAAGGGAGTATGGAGTTAAGAAAGCAAGCCCTTCTTATCTTTCAGGTGTAGGGATTTGTAGCGTGGTGTTAGAAGCACAGCATAACTTCAGGGGAGTGGTCAGTGATACAGGGCCTGGCTGTGACAATCAGGTTCTCATGGTGACATCAGCGTGCAGAAAGGAGAGATGCCACTGGAAGCTTTGCTGATTAGAAGAGCATCAAAAAGGAAGAAATGGCATTGTAACCTTCTGAGTTTAATGTTGTGTTAAAATAAATGAGTGTTTAACTGTTGAAATTGGGTTAATCCTATGGAGTAACACCAGGCAGTCATTTATAATCAGGAGCAGCTAAAGCATAGCAGCCTTTTCTGTACTGAATTCATGGGTTTGGCTTCTGCCAAAAACTGGATGGATGTCTTGTGAGCGTGGTGAAGAACCAGAAAAGAGGCCAAGGACTCTTCTCTGTCAGCAATCATTAGGCAGTCTAGAAAATGGCATTCTAATTATTCATGTGTGACACTTTTTTCTTCTGTACTTGGCTATTTGTTAGCTTGTTGGATCTAGATTTGTGGACCAGAATCATTCAGTTGTTTCAGAGCTGGAATTTACATTATCAGTTAAAGAAAAGGATGACAGGCTCTTGGGGACTTATGGAGTGGTGGAAGAGAAATCATAGTGAGTTCTAATGTGCTTGCCTCCTGAAAGCTTAATCAAGAGCTAAAAATACCACGTTTCCTGTGGATATCGGAGAACCTTCTTTTTTGTCTTTCTATTTTTGCAAGATTCTGGATATTGATTATGTTCTTCCTCCTTATTTCCGGGAGCAGCTGTGATCCAGTTCTGCTCTTTGCCAAAAAAAAAAATTTTCTCTTAAGCTGAAAAACCCAAACTCTTAAATAAAAGCATTATAAATGTTGGCTCTTTTTGCATTTTTCTCCATGCCTTTTTTTGTCTAAGATCCTTAAGTTAGATAAATCCAGAGCATGTGTTTGATTTGTACTATGCCTTTTGTTGTTTAACTAGAAAACTGCCTGATAAAAAACTTTTTATTTCCTTGATTCTGTTTTGGAAGGTCAGATGAGAAGTATTCATGTAACTTTTGCAAGAAAAATACATGTGCAGGAGAGAAATGCAGGGGAACACGTTTGAAGCTCATGACTTCGCTCTGTGAAATTTGCCATTATTTTTTAATGTGGTTGTGAATTAATTTATCTTGAGAGTGGCAGACATTTCATACAAGCTTCCTATCATTTCCTTAATCCTGGAGTAATCCTTTGTCCTGGTTAGTGGGCTTTTGCCTGATCTCTGTCGATAAGCAGCCTGGAACCGGAGGGGGCTGTAATCCAGAGGTTCAGGCTGCTCCTGGGGGAAAGTGGAGATGTCCAGTGCCATTGTTACTCTCAGTGATCTGTAGCCAGCCAGGAAAAGCTGCTGGCATGATGTACCTCTGGTGTCTTGAAAGGCTTGAAAGGTCCATTCACAGCCTCTGAGACCAAGGTCACCTTGGTGATGCCTGGTCTAAACCTTCTGTGTGTTAACTCCACAGTGGGGACCTGCAGGTGACGGGAAGTGGACATTGCCCCTATAGCACTGCCCAGAAAGCCATTGGAAAGGACAACTTCACTATGATTCCTGAAGGGGTCAATGGAATTGAGGAAAGGATGACTGTTGTCTGGGACAAGGCTGTAGTAAGTAATTACTTACTTTTATAGACTAAAAGGAAATTGAGTGTTGGCTGAATAATGAAAGCCAAGAGACTCTTGGCCATTGCTTAAGTGACTTTTTGATATATTTCTCAGAATTCCCTGAGAGAATGCTACTGTGAGGTGAATTGCTTATTTCAAAAACCTCTTCCATTTTTTTAAACTCAGGGCTGTGTTTCACTTCTGACACTGCGATAGTATTGTGTTTTATTAGACCTGAGGCTTCCCAGACTCCTCTGCTCTATTTTCGATTTGTGTCAGAGCGAATGCTTCTAAGAGATGTGGTATCTGGAGCAATTTAAGGGTTTTGAAGTTATAATGGTTTTGAAGTTTAATGAAGTTTAATGGTTTTGAAGTGGACCTCATATAAACGTGATGAATGGATTGTTTGAATTTGGGAAGTGTCTCATCGTTTTTGAAAAATTACAAATGGATGGCAGCCAAGCCTGAGGCTAAATGATGAAATGCTTTGAAGGAGAGCACTGAACGTATTTCATACTGGCATACTTTGCAGTGGAGTGCCGGTATAAGTCAGAATTTTTTGATGGTTCCATGGATTCTAATGTAGAATGATATTCTCCCTCTATTGTCTGTCTCCATATGCACACCCCGCACACTCAGACACACTCACTGCACTGTGCTCGAGTGCACATTGCAGACTGGGAAGTGGCAGCATTTACAGTGCTCTGATGAGCACTTCACCTGGACTGTATTTCATAACCACTTTATTCAGGGATAGCTATTGAGGTTCCAGGCACAGAAGCAGCTTCAGATACCTGCCATGTAGGAGCAAAGCAGGGAAGCAAGCAAAGCACAGCCAGCTGCTGATATTTTTCTTTTGTTACTCCCTCAATGGGAAGGAACTGCAGGAAGGGCTGAAACATGGGATTTACAGGTGATAACAGTCAGTCCTGCACCACTGAGTAGCTTATATTTTACAAACCTTATATTTTACCAGGCAGAAAATAAGTGTTTATTTAATGTTAAAAGGCTTGGCACTGTTGTTCTTCCTTAGAACATTGTTCTTGCTCATTGCGAGGGAAGACCCCAAAATACTCTACTGAGAAATCAAAATGCTGTTCTGTACAGTTGCAATTACCATCACTGACTATATGCCAAGTTCTATTGGTGATGACATTTCTCCAGGCAAGGACTTAATAATTGGTTGTATTAGTTAGATGTATAGATCTGACAATAATGATAATACAATGGGCTTAATTTCCAAGAAGTGTTCCTAAAGTGTTGGAATCTTGATCTTTTGTTACATCTCGTAACATTCATGTAAGTTTTTCTGATTTAAAATTCTTAAATATTTAAATAGAAATTACTAGGACTAGCAACCAAACACTTAGGCCTCAGTGTGTAGAGGAAAGGATTCCAGATAGCTGAGCACCTTGGTGGTATCATGTGCTCTAAGGTTTCACTGGCTGTTCTTTGCAGTGCCTGGAGTAACACATTCATTTATTTGAAACTTCCAAGTAAAGAGCTGTATATAAAGTCCTGTGTGATACAATCTCTGTTTCATGCAACATCACCATATCTATAAAGGGATGCCTTCCAATATCTCCCTGACCTTTCAGTACTCTGAGTAGTAAATCCTCATTTCTTAAGCGTGTTTTGCTCAAATCACATTGTTTTTTAGGCCACAGGCAAGATGGACGAGAGCCAGTTTGTAGCTGTTACCAGCACCAATGCTGCCAAAATCTTTAATCTGTATCCAAGGAAAGGCCGGATTGCTGTAGGATCCGATGCTGATGTTGTTATTTGGGACCCTGATAAGGTGAAGACCATAACAGCCAAAAGCCATAAATCGGTAAGGGGGAAATGAAAACCAGCAAGAAAAAAGAAACATCACTGTTGTTTTTCAGCTGTTGACCTAAATCATGTGAACACCAATAGCACAGGATACTGAGGAGTGGGGTAACTGCCTGCTTCTGTTCTGAAATGGGTAAATGTTTCAGGACATGAGAGTATTGAAGTCCTATGTTGAAAGCATTGTGATCAGGAATGTATATAAAGATCCACTATTTATTTTTTGCATGCTGTGGCAGATCTATAAACAGGTGTGAATCAACAGCTCTGCAGCTGAGGTTAATAAGGCTGTGAAGATAAATTTGAAACCAACTTGTTTTTTTTCCTTACCTAATAAGCACCTGAAATTATAAATTGCATGATTAAATTAACAGTATTCTAAGCTGTGACACATTATTAAATGTTTTGATAATACAGTTCTAATCAGCTTCATGGAGGGAATTTTCTGTTTAATTCCAGAGCTTCTCCACATATTTTTTTGCCCTGAGTGCTCAGTACCAGTGACTGACAGTTGCTTTCATTTTGACTCTGATAGGTTTTATCTTATGTGTTGTCTATCCCAGAGTTGTTATTTTACTGTTTAGTGCTTTGGCCCTTTGTGTTGGGGAACTCTTCCAGAAGTTTTACTGAAAATCCATAATTGCATTTTTATAATAATAAGCCCAAAATATTTATTAGTCTTTAAAAAGTAAATTTGGTGATTCATTTTCTATATCTCTGTCTTGGGATCTCTCTGTATTTTCAAGAAAGTAATAACCACCTGCCCTGTCATTCCCATTCAGATTCAGACCTTCCTGGGCTTCTCTGGGCTTTTTCAGACAGAAATATGGGTGCTGGCCTCTTTGAAATTTGCTTAAACAGTCACAGCAGATGCATGGGACCATGTCCCCTGGGTATCCAGCAGCTTAGTCGTAATTTTCCTTCATACTAGGGCTATTGTTTTTCTAAATGCTCTGGTTAGATACAGCAAATTTTCAAAAACAAGTGAAATCCTTGATGGAAAATGAAAAACAGAAAGGAAATGTCTCATCCAGGAAAGTCTGATCAGAAAGATCTTTTAAAATCATTTCATATCAAAATGCATTGCTTTTTCTTCATACAAAACTGTTTTTTATACACTTCTTAATGGCAATTGTCTAAAACTATAACTAAAAATGTACATATTATAAGTTACTAATGGAAAGAGGTCTTGCAGTGAATATGTTGGTTGATCCTCAGGCCATTGAGTACAACATCTTTGAAGGAATGGAGTGCCATGGTGCCCCACTCGTGGTCATAAGCCAAGGGAAGATTGTGTTTGAAGATGGAAATCTGCATGTAAATAAGGGAATGGGTCGCTTCATCCCTCGCAAACCTTTCCCTGAGTATCTTTACCAGCGCATCAAAATCAGGAATAAGGTAATGTCAGATCCTTTTTAATCTTCTTTGTAGCCAAACCCTCTTGAAAGCACAGTAGCATCTGTTTTTAATATTGTTGTGCTGTTATGAGTCCATATCAGATGGACTGTATATGACTTGCTCAATAAATGACCACAAAACTGTTGCAGTTGTGAACTCATCTAACTTAGCATTAACACCCTGAGCTTCAGCGGGTAGAACATACAATTGCCAGTTGGCATAATTGCCTTATGTTCAGCAATGCCTTTTGTCAAGGCTTTTGAAGAGAAGTGGAATAGTGATAGAATTTACTTTCAGGTAAAATTCAGGAAAAGAGAAAGCTTCTTGTGAGGGAGGGTATGACAGAATAAAAACAATTTTAAATTGCATACTGAACTGCTACACTGCAGAGAAGAAAAGCGTATCAGCCAAAGATTCTCATTATATTGGGCATTTCTGAACTGTTGTTAGTGCATTTGCTGGGCTGTGTATTAGCAGCAATAATGGCTCAGAAAACTTTTCTCTTTTGTTTAATAAAAACCTTGGGAAATGACTGAGATTAAAACTGGGTCACCTCTGGTTTCAAATTATATCAGCACTTCTCTGTTGAAAACCAATTGTCTGGACGCTAGTTTGGAGCTGTTTGGAAATTGCTTCTTGTCACTGAGCAGGAAAGTCACTGTGTGAGCAGAAGTAATGAAAAAAATTGACTAAACTTCATATTTTCTTCAGCCAAGCATATACTATAGGCTGTGATACTGGCAGCTGAAAATAAGCCTAAAGCAGTTTGATCGCTTTTATCTTTCATCATTTATTACACAGATCCTATCAAACTGCAGAAGAAAGGCCTGTACTTCTAAGAAGGCAGAGTAAAAAGCAAATGGACCTGCAAAAATTTTTTGAAATACTAATCAGTGTTTCATTTTTTTACATTATGCATGTAGATGATACAGGCCTTCTCTTTCCACTCACTGCTTAAGGCTTCAGTGCCTGGGAGTGTGACATAAATTAGGGACAAAGTCATCAAAATAGTGAAAACCAGCACTTTAGAAACACGTATCACACACAGATTAGTGTCTTGTAGCAGGAGTTTGAACAAAATTACCTGTGCTAAGTAACCCGTGTCTTGCAAGTGGGCCTCGATTTGGGGAGACCTTTGATCCCTGGGCAAGGTCTGCAGACAAAGGGAGTGGTATTTTTGCTCCTGCAGCTCCCTCTGCTGCCTGCCGAGAGAGACAGCAGATTCATGCCCACGTTTCTTTTCCCACTATCGAATTTTATCCACTGGAAATATTTAGAAAAGCCCATTAATGGTTTTATCAGCTGCTGTATGAATTTCAGTGCACAACAGAGGAATAGAAAAGCTAGTCAAGCAATGGACTGCAGAAACTGAACTGGCACAGGTTGGCAGGATACACATCCCTGGAGCAGGGATAGCACTATAAATTTGTGCCTTTGTGGGTCCCTGGAAGATGGATTCATTGCTGTGTTTGGCAGCTGCTCTCTTCTGGGCATTAGTTTTGGCTCAGCCTGCAAGACAGTGGCTCTTCTGAGCCTGATGTCCCTGTCATCAAAAGCTAGGAACATGCACTGATTGCTTTGAGAGCTGGATAAAACCCCTGTGAATAGTGTCTTTCTATAAAATATTCGAATTTCACTTCTAACCTGTTGGGGAAATTCCTCTGAAACCATAATCTTGTAAGACACTGATTTCTGATCTTTTGGATGAGCTTTACATTCTGCAATTCAATGGCTTCAGGCTGTTTCTGAAAACTGGAACTGTTCTTATTAAAATATTTCCTAGATTCCTATGATTTTAAGGCCAGTGAAGTTGTTTTGATTGTCTTTTCTAATACTCTATGTAAGAACTGTACAGGGAAAAAATCTAGAGATCTCAAACTGAAATCAGAGCTCAAATGAGAGATACTTTATTGACAAATACTGTAAGATAGATCCCTTGCCACAGCCCAGTGTATAATGACTTTTCTAGTTGATGACCGGAAGTAAGAAGCTTTTGAAATTTAATTTAAAAATTGCCATTCCTTTTCAATGAGTTCTAATAAAGAGAATGGGATCTACGAAGGGGAGGAGCAGAGGAAATACAGGTTGGAGAGAAATTGCTGCAGTTGGTACAGTGGGCCTCAGTTGTGCTACAACCCAAGTGTGACTCAGCAGCTGAATGGACAGAGAAGAGGGAATTGTGACTGATCTTATGTAAAACAGACAGGTCACACCTGTTCTTTGGAATCTCCCTTCTTCCCTTTGATTGTGAAGGCAGCATGATAAAGAATTCATCATTTTTATATATATACAAATGGAGGGAGCAAGCTTTATCATTTCCTTTATATTTAAAGCAAACTGTACTTTGCTTTATATATAAAGTATAGATGTGTTGTTAATTCAGCCAGTGCAGAATATAGCTCTGTGCTTACTGCTTTCTTCCTACAGGATCATTAGGCAGCATTATCTGAGTGTTCAGTGTCTGGATTTTTGCTCTCCTCTCGTTTTAGGTGGGAGGACTGCAAGGAGTCTCCAGAGGAATGTATGATGGACCTGTGTATGAAATCCCAGCTACGCCAAAATATGCAACTCCTGCACCCTCAACTAAATCCTCCCCTGCCAAAAACCAGCCCCCACCAATCAGAAACCTCCATCAATCCAATTTTAGCTTATCAGGTAAGTCAGCCTGACTAATGAGAAACCTTTTAAAGCCATGAGTATAGATCAGTGGTGATGAATTTTAATTATAATTACTTCTTTAGTCAAATATGAAAGGATTGTATATAGTCACATACATGCATATGCTTACATATATATATATATCCATGTTTTCATGCATTCATTGCCTAGGGATATTTTACATATTGCCAAATATTCAAAATCTTTGCAATCTGAAATTTTCTCTGTGTCAATCTTTCAATATTATTTCTGTGGCCCATTGCAATTAGCTGAATTCTCTGGTTGATGTGACTGAAGCCCCTTGGTGGTGTGCACAGCTGATGGGACTTGGGTCTGGTGCAATCTGTGAGTCTCAGACATCTCACAGGCTGCATCACCAGCAACTGGAAATCTCAAGTGTCCTTGTCCATGGTCATAAACCATGTGCAGAAATTGTTCATAAGCAGATTGGAGTATTTCTTATCCTCTGCTCTTGGTGCCCAAAACATTTTCCATGGTACATAGAAAACAGACTGGAAAATCATCCTTTGGCGTTGCTGGAAATAATTCTTGTCATCTGAAGACAATTACGAGTGTGTCAAATCCTTATTCTTCAAAAGTCTACAGCCCCAGTGGTGAATAATGAATTCATATGATGTTATGAAAGTCACTGGATTTTCTCTCTTGTGGGAGCTGATGGTGGAGTTTTCCTACTTTACAGATCCTCTCTTTAGAAACTAAATGAAACTTGTCTAGGAAAGTCCTAGGAGAGCAAATATTTTAAAAACCTTTCTAATGAGGGGAAGTATATTTTTGCCCTTGGGGCCATGGTGACATATACAGATATATATTAAGCTATACAAAACAAAAAGTGCTTAGAAAGTTCACATCTTCGTAATAACCAATAACTGGGATTTTCATAAGCATCTGGAGCTGTGGTTTCACAGTGCACTGCTGGATCTGGGTACTACCAAGGCATTTAGTGGTACAAATTTGATCTGAATGATGCAAACACAAAATTAAGCAGAAGCAGAGACTACGGTAACATTTTGAATGACCCCACACATTTATTACATTGCCTGTAGGAAATGGAGTGTGACCAGGTAATATTTAGCCTGTCTAAAAGCTTGCTGTCTCCTTAAGCTTAACCTTTCAGCATTTAAAATACAGTTTGAAGTTTACATCAGCTCAGTGCTCATTTCCTCATGGATTTATGATTGCTAACATCAGATTTACTGAACTGTTGTCCCACAGACTCAGTAGGGACATAAATTCTAAGTCAGTGAGGCAGGTTTGAAAAGTCCACTCCACATGTGTGTGTTTTGGGGTATTTTTTGTAGTTAGTAATACTTTCTGTCAGGTCTGATCTCACAAGGGGAACCCAGTCTGTGGGTTGTCATCGGCTCTTCAAGTCAGTGGAAAACAGTTCTCCATGTAGGGTGAGCATTAGTCTGATCCTAAACATTTAATCCCACACTTCTCATTGAAGACAGAGATGTGCCTTGAAGGTCTGTTCAGTCAGGCTCAAGAGAAACAGCTGATGGTGGTTTGAGGGAAGCATAGCCAGGTAAAACCTCAGCAGTGATGGTTTAATCCCTTTCATGGCTGTTTCCTCATTGTTGTTGCAGGAGCTCAGATTGATGACAACAACCCACGTCGTACTGGCCACCGCATCGTGGCACCTCCCGGTGGGCGCTCTAATATTACCAGTCTTGGCTGAAAAATGGTGATGGACAGAAAGACAAGGATGAAGGATCATGGGAATAATGTCCATTCCCTTCAATATCTGTGTTATTGAGCCCACAGTTTTATTTGGTACTAACAGAAATAAAAATTGAAATGTCTTTCTTTTTTTTATTTTATTTTTTTTTAATTTTTTTTGTATAGAAAGAGGTGATAATAGTGTGGTGTGTTTGCTTGGAACTACTTGCCTCACAATTGTGCTTTCATGCCATAGTCACCTTAAAGCATGGTGCTTCCATTGCCCCTTTAGTGACTACAGGTTTTAGCTTTGTCTCGTAACTGAATGATGGTTCCTTTGCACCCTTTTGCTGTATTAGAGTAGCTAATGCATGTTACTGAGTTATTTATGCAAGTTGCATTCTGTGAGTGAGTCCCTTTAGAACACATTGCCAACAATTGACTAGACACAATGCCAAGATTAATGTCTGTATTTGAGAAACACCACCAAAAATACTAATGAAGGAAGAAAATGGCCATCTGGGAAGTAAGCAGTAGAGTAGTATAGGCAGCTTCTGTTTAATCTTTAATTTATTATAAACCCAAGAAGCACTTCTCTCAAGACACAGAAACTCATCGGGACACGTTATGACAAATGGTCTCCGTAGCACCTGTCTGTTCCCACTCGGTACATTCCAAGTCTGTGTCCTTCTTGTTTCCATTTTAGACAGAGCCATAATTTTTACATACCAATGCCATTGCCACCCCTGCAGGGATTTCTCCACCTGGGCAGTAGTGCTCTCCTTCTGCATGAGATTTTTGGTACTTACAGATAAACCAAGTTGCTGTCGGATTTTTAAAGTTTTTTGTACAAATTTTTTCCTTTGTAATCACATGCATTTTTACTTACTCTACCGTATCAAGATCTACTAGTCGTGGTTCAATTTCTGAATTCAAAGCTTGTGAAATAAAGGAAATTAATTGATGGGTAAGCGTCTTCCTCTGCTTCCAGTGCTGTGACTCAGTGACTGAAAATTTGGAATGGAGGAACTCAAGAGAAATTGTCTTTCAGGTTGACATCACGCAGTAGAAGGAACCTCCTTGGATCACAAGTGTTGATAAGTGTATAGATCTCCACATGCATACTATAGCATGACATAGTATGTCTTACTGAACAGTGCTCACAGTAAAAATTGTACTTACTAAAAATTGTACTTGCTATTGACTAAAATGTACTTTCTAATGGTTGGATTTGATCTTAAGAGTTCTTTTCCAACCTTAACAAGTCCGTGATTCTATGACATTGCAGCTGCCTCATTTTGCCCAAATGAGAAACAACTTTCTCCCAAAGACCTTCAGCTCTACATCTTATTTGCCTAAAAAGGTGTAATTGATTACCATCATCTTCATCTGTAGTACAGAACCAGTACCCAGTACTGCAGTTTGACCTAAGCTGTATTTGACTACATTGTGATTTTCTCTGCTGACTGAGCTGCGTGCAGGCATGGCAGGAAAAGAACATGCTGCAGGTAAGGTGAAGGGAGTTGAATTCTCTGAGAGTGAAGGAAGTATTTCTCTTTGTCTTTCTGACTCTCACACAACCTATGTAAAGAAACCTTATTTCCTGTCACTTTTTGCTTGGCTAATGGTGTTGCAGATGCTGTGGGAGGTGTGGGCTGCAGTGGAAGTGGGGAGCTAGGAGATTAGTGGGTCAACAAACACCTCCTCTTGTGCTACTTTGCCTTTATCCACACTACAAAGCTGTAGTGGGAAAAGTCTTGCAGCAGTGGGCTGCCACTGGAGTGGTTTTATCAGCTGCACTGCTTGACCACTGAGCACCCATCCATCCCACCCATGCAGCAGTAACTTGTGTTGGCACAGCTCATGTGGTGCATGCCAGGTGCACGTGAGGCATAGCAGTTTTGGGAAGTAGCCTACCTGGAGCCTGTCATTCTGAAACTAGTATATTGTCACCTCCACCTTGCCTGGGACAGGAACCGCTGCCCTAGAAAAATCCATTTTGGTCAGGTTGGTCTGAAACTGGGCAGCAGAGATGGTCTAAGAGCCAGCTTCTTCTTTGGCTTTGAGCTGAACCAGTGCAGAAACATTGCAATTGAGTCTGCGGTGAACTGAATTGGTTGCTTCCAAAAAAAGAGGAAAATAAAGCTTTTCATGAACAATCCCTTCTGCTAAGAATTCAAATTCATGTTTCCTATTGCCTGGAGAGTGCCCTCATCCTCAGGCTTCCTTGCTCATTTGATGGTTCAGATATTTTATATGATATGAATTAAAATAAATTGCTCACTTGGTGGTTCAGGTTTTTTATGGGAGGTAAAATAACACTAGCAGAGAAGCTTGAGGACAGTGTGCCCTGGGATAACCTACAGTCTAACAGGTAAGGCAATCCTGAAATGCCAAGTCTCCATCTGTCTGGTCCTATTCCAGCCCATTTGCTATGAGTGTTGACAGCCAGCAACAGTTGTGGTGATGTAACCCTGACAGTAGAAATACAGCTGCTTTGTGAAGCCATGTGGCAAATTTGACAGTGTGAAAACTTTGGAACTGCTGGTTAAAATTTCCTTATTGCATTTCCTGCATGTTTAAGTGCAAGTAGCAATGGCTGGTCATGTCCAAGTAAAACTTCCACTCAATGTACAAGGCTTGTCACACTTGAGGTAGCAGAAATTATTATTGTGTAACTTGTGTTGAGATTCCACTTTCCCTACACACTTAACAGCATCTTAAACCAAAACCCCTTTGTCTAAAAGCTGGTCAAAGATTCCCTGCTAACACGCATGTATTTTCTCCCAGTGAAGTGTCTGTGAATAAACATGTGTGGGTGTTAGAGGGGCACTTCATGCTTCAGTGCTCCTGTGTGAACAAGACTGTGCCTGTCAGGTCCATGTGACTCTCCTATGATGTCTCCAAGAAGCAGCCTAAGCCCCTGCAGCCTGGCTGCTCCTGCCATGGCAATGCTGAGGGGCAGCCTGCAGGGAGCTGTGGATCCTGAGCCGTGCCTCACCAGGTGAGGTGAAGGATGCCTCACCTGGATGGTTACTGTGGCTCCATCAGAGAGATGGCATGTGCCGTGCTCATGGTCAGTAAAACAAAGCAAGGTAAGGGGTGCTTCTCTTGAGGCCTCTCTCTGGAGTGTATTTCACAGCAATGTCCCTGCCCCTACATCAGTAACCTATCCTTAAAAAAATAAAACACCACCAGTAAAGAAAATGTGGATTAGCTGGTGATCCTGAGTGCTTGCTGCAGAATAGGAAACTGCTCTTGAGTTTTCTCCGTTGCAGGAATGCAAAGCTGGGAGATGTTGTGAACTTGTTGAGTAGCTGCTGTTATCTCAACTACAGCTGGAAGCAGTGCAGAGCTTTCAGGCTTTCTGAATAGTCAAACTTTTAAATATCTGCAGCAGGCTATGACCTTTCAACACCTGATGCAGCTCTAATGGTGTAAAACTTCTCTTCCCTATTGCTATTTACAATAATCTGCGTAAAATTAGTCCCTATGACTAGACTGGGAACTATCTTTGTAAATCAGGTGTTGTGAAAAGGAAGGCTGGATCCACAGATTGTTTTCTGAGTGTATGTTGGACCAGTTTGTCTTGTGTTACAGTTTGTTTGCTACCAGAGTAATGCAGTTACATGTTTAAATTCTATAGTTTAAAGCAAAGCCTGCTAATTATGATGCTAAGACTGTAGCATAACTGACAGCTGCCCCAGCCTTTTAAGGGTTTCTCTTGGCAATATACTGGTCTTTTCCCTCAAGAACTAAAATCTCAGATTAGACCAGGTCAGATGACCATCTGCTCTGGGTTCCAGTAGCCAACAACACAAGCTCGAAGGAGGTCAGAAGAGCAAGCATATAATGCTAATCCTCCTCTGAGTGTTTGCTTCATTTCCAGTGCTTTGTAATTTCTTGAGAAGCAACAGCATCTTTGTACTCTGGCAAATGCATGCCGAACAAATTCACTGAGAGCTACAAACTGCTTAAACCAATATGAAATCCTGCCACTAATGGCTTCCTGGAGCAAGGAAATGCACAGTTTAATGTACAGTGGCAAAGTGTTGATCTAGTCCTCTTGGCACCAGCTATTTCTTGCCATTCAGACCTGGCATGGTTCTCAAAGACCTCACATGGCAGCAGCCTTACAGACCCAAGGGAGTGGCAAGCAGAATTCACTGGCTGGCCGTGATTTCATCTTCTTGACATAAACATTTTTCCAAGGAAAGCTCTTCAGAGTACAAAATATCTACACAGATATTCATCTATCAGTGTATCTAAATATACAATGGCACTAATAACACAATGTTACATTTTAAAAAAATTTAAATATTAGAAATATCACCAATCTACATGATAAAGACAAATGCATAATTAGAACATCAGTCTGGAATAACAATGATTTAATTCAAGTTTCATCTTAATCCTGTGCAATTGTCAAGGAGCTTTAGGTACAAAAAAAGTGTATTTTTATTCCAGGCTCAACAGAACACTGGATTATACATTTTTTATATTTTGGGTCAGGAAGTGTCTATGAATTCAGTGCTTGCATCTGAATTTTCACCTCTCTTAAAAAAATCAGGGATGTCTGAATGCACCATGCTCTGTTCCTTACTTCCTTCCCTCTGCACTTACTACTAAGCTACCAGTCCTTGTTCATCTATTCTTGGTAAAAAAAAATAAATCTCACTCATCTAAACAAATTGACTTTAGGATAGGTTTTGATCATGGTTCTGATGAACTTTCCACAAACGTTCCAGACGAATTTCAGTGATGGCAGTGAGGGCTGTTGGGAGAGGGGTGTATGGGAGATGGAATGCTACCCTCAATGTTTAAAAATAGGAGTAAAAAGGCATGACATTTTCCCCTAAATTTCTGCAGTATTTTTGATATGTACCTGTAAAGCATGATCAAAACTCCATGTTACCCTTTCCAGAATAAAGAGAGGGTGCTCTATAGATTTACACTATAAATGGAGTGTTTTGAGCTGTGACTGGTGCCTAGGTATCCCATTTTCCCCTAGTCCGAGTCTAGGATTCTCTAACATAACATAAAAGTTTAACAGTATTAACTGCAAAGCAACTGCTCTGAGTTTTGTTTGGCATTTTCTGCACTTGTTTCTTGGTCCAGTTAAACCCTGTCTTGTTCACTATCTGCCTCACAGACAGCGATGGCAAGTGTCACACTATGCCCATCTGCACGTGACATTAAACAGGAACTCGGTGTATCCACGGGGAAACTCAAGGGGACTGAAGTCACTAACAGGGACAAGAGCACTGGCAGTTTTGACAGGCGACTGCTAATGTGACTGTGGGAGGAAATAAAGGTCAGAAACACCATCCCAGGGAAGTCAGGCAGATGGGAGACCGGGAGGTGCCCGCAGCCGCAGCTGGGGGGGCTCGCAGGGACGGCACCGAGCACAGGGTGGTGGTGCTCTCTCTGGCTCCTCTCCCGGGCTCCTTGCCGGAGCTCCCTGGCCACCATCTCCAGCGAGGGATGGAAACACCGCGAGCTGCCCGGGAGAGGGCACTGCTGCCCTGCTTTTGGGACACTCCCAACTTTCCTCTCTCCTAATGCAGAGAAAAACCCGTTTCAAGCCGGTCTGGCCAAAGCACAGCACCGGGGAGACCCCACTTGGGTAATGGGAAACCCGCTCGGGCGGTTCTGCTGCACCCTGAGTGCGGCGGGAGCTGCTGCTGCCCTGAGGGGTTTGGAGCATCATCGGCTCTAATGGAACAGCTCCCGGGGCCATGTGTACAGACAGCACTGCAGAGTGAAATGTGCAGTGAATCCAACGTGAATGCCTTCCTTCTGTTACAAAACAACAACCACACAGAACAAACAAACCTAAACAAACCAAACCAAAACAAAAAACCCCAAACAAACAAAAAACCCAAACCACCAAAACAAACGAACAAACAAAAAAAAAACCCAACCAAGCAACAAAAATGTCCAGACTGGTAAGGCAGAGATACCATAGAGCCAAAGTGCTGAAATACCAGAATCAAATGCTTGAAAGGGTACAATTTATAATTTTACATTTACAGCTGAGATGAAAATTAACCACTTAACACACGTGTGTAACAGGCCTGGTGACGTTTGTATGGCAGCACTTTTGTCTGAGGCAAACTGTGTAATTGATGTAGTACTCTCCATCCTCCACCAAAGGACAACCTTTTCATTAACAAAATATATATTTATTTTTAAAAAGGCAGAATACTCCCACTTCATGAAAGCTGTAGGATTGCTTAAGTGCGGCAATTTATTACACGATACAGGTGCTCTGTACAGCCAGTAAGAATCAACTGCTTTGCATAACAAGAATTTCCCATAGGAAAGAGAATGAGCATAGCAAAGTATATTGGAAACAAAAGGGTGCACTTAAGGAAGACTAGAAACTGAAGTATAAAAAGTGAAAGAGTAAACCAGTTTTCTCTTATTTTCTCTGAAAGTAAATTTGAATTCTAAGACAAAGGCAGAGAAATACATACATAAAAATCTTTGTACAAATTTTAAAAAGAATACATAGGACTGGAAGGACAAAAATATAACAAAAGAGAGACCAAATGTCATCTTTTGATGTACCAGTACCATCTGAAGCCTGTTTACATATTCTCTACATTTTTATCTCTTTTTGTTAGGCCAAAGTAGAATTCACAAAAAAGACTCAATGTACCACATCTCGGGCTCAAAAGTAAACAGTACATCACTACTGTGATGAAACATCACAGAGATACACTGACCTGGGCCCAGTGTGCATCCATTCTCCTACAAGTGCACTTTCCTCAGGTTTATTCCAAATCTAAAACTGTCTCCCCAGCATATTACCCAAGCAATCTCAAAGAGCTTGTATTAAAGACTTCCTTGTTACCCCTTACCAAAACCAAGAGGGAATGTTTTATTAATAGCTAAAGGAAGTTGGGATTGATTCGTGGTCTGCAGCTAAAAAAGGTTTATGGGTTATTATTGATTTTCTTGGTTGTTCCTCAGCAAAGCAGCTAAGTACCTATAGCTGCTGAGATTCCCCAGAAGAATGCCTTGGTACACTGTGTTCAGACAGCTCAGACAAAGGCTTTTACTACCTGCTGCCTTTCTTTTTTACCATCTTTGAGTTTTTCCTTGGTTCAGTCTCCCCTTCATGTGAACTCTGTGACACCTCTCTGAAAGAATAAATACGAAAAAGAAAACAAAATTGCAGACAGCTTTCAAAATGCTATACTTCCCTCTTAAACTAAATTAATTTTGGTAAAAGAAAGGTGCTTGCTGTATAACTTCTGCACTCACTGGTTTCAGCTGCCTCTGCTGAGGCTGCCAAAACAAAGTTGCAAAAACATAAACGTTCCTTTGTTGGCTCCCTGTTCCCTTGTTGGCTGTGGGAAAGGAGTGTGTGAAAAGGGTTGATGCCATCAGGGAAAGGAGCCATCTCCTGAAGTCAGTCCCAGGCTGAGGTCACTCAGGGGATAAATACTTCTCCCCAAAGGCCTGTGGCTCCTGAGAACCAACTGTTTGCTTTGCCTGTCAGCAGGATTTTCTCTGCTCAATATATCAAGCCGCAGTGACCAGCTGGCTGGTTTGATCTGCCCCTAGTAATCAGCTGGCATCTTTCAGGTTTGCAGCCATTTCTTCTCCTCTAGTTAGCACCCCAGCACAAGCCAACTGAAACATCTATCAAGAAAATCATTGTTAGAGCTGCTACCCTCATCAGCCAAAGACTGGCGCTTGCCTTTGTTCCTCAAATAAAGGTGGAAGTTGAAAGCCTAAATACCACAGACCATATTTTGGTTGCTACATTTCAGCCTAGTTCCATTGAATTCACTTGTCTCTGCTGATTTATGCTGTCTGTGACTCAGGTTTAAATAAAACTAAATAAAGGAAATTTGGAAACAGTATTTCTCATTTCTCTACCTTTAATCAAAGCTATTTATAAAATACACAGCAGTAAAGACAAGCAAATACAAATGAATTTCCTAACTTTAAAAAAGATTATGGGATAAAAAAGGTTAATTACACGTGAAAAGTAAATATTAAGGAAGCTCAGCTAGTGCAGGCATTATGTTTTGAGTTTGACTGACATATCTCCTTAAGAAGTAGATTTTGCAGTTTTTATATTAAAAAAAGGATTTTTTTATAAATAGCTTTCCACATAGTGTATTTTTAGTCTGTAATGTACCTGTGTAAGCCAGAAGTTATTCCATGGGGCTCCTGAATATTTTCGTGAGACTCATCTTTTTCTGCTGATTCGGGTGACTGGAAGGTCTGTCTTTTGGAATTTGCTTTTTCACCTGAATTGCCAAATGCAGTGGATTAAAAAAAAAAAAAGAACCACATATAGTAGAGCTTCTTTGGTTTTGATTAACCTGAAGCAAAAATTACACTCTAACACTTCATACATACCTACTATTATTCCAAGGAAATTACTCCACTTTACATTAGCCCAGCACACTGCTTTTTTAGCACTGGTTAGTTCTCACCCAGCAGACTGTGAACTGCCACATTGCTGAACACTGAAGTAAGGTTTCCATGCGGTGCAACAGTTGAAAGCCCTATCATATATTTCCTTAGCAAGTAATTGAAAATGGCTTTTTTTTCAGAAGAAAAGCCAGTTCATATTTTTTGAGTGATTTGAATTAGAACAACATGATGTTAAAAATTCACTGCTTTTAGGGCCCTGAACTAAGCTTCCACATGTGTCTGTGCAGTCACAGTGCCTACCAAGGCAAACAATTCTGCACACCTGAGAAACAACAGCAGGGGAAAGAGACTTCAAAACTGTGCAGGTGAGTGAGCTGATTTTCCCTTTCAGGCACCCATCTTGCCTTTCAGCATCTTTCAAATGTAATGCCATATGTTTCATTCTGATAATGACAGAAAGATTGCACGGCTCAAGGGATGACACTTGTAGACTGCATCTGAAATGTGGACTAGGAAACATGACTGCTATTCTGATAATTTGTCCATAAGTATCTCCTGAAGAATGAATTAGTATAATTTGTTAAAATTACAGTAAATTCATAAAAATTGATCAGGCTTCCTGATTCAGTAGGATTGTACTTTTGAGGACATGTGTGGGAGGCAATTCTTCCATTCTACCAGGTGAGTGAAAGGTGGGTGATTCAACTTGCTGTTCTCCCATGGGTTTAGCAACTGAGGTGAACAGAGTTGTTTCTAAAGGACATGACAAAGACATGAAAAATGTTTTGGCTGCAGCAGGGCAAAGCCTCAGCTCAGTGGACACAATGTGATCTATCGGATAAAGGCTGCTCTGGAGTGAGGAAAGGTGACACTTGTTTGTGGCTGTGCTGCTGGAGAACTGGGTGACCTTGAAAGGTTTCATTACTTTTCTACATCCCAGTAAGGGAAATGGCACTGATGAAAAATCTCTCCCAAAACTCCAATGTGTTATACTGCAAAATCTGCACTGACTTGTGGAATTATGTGGTGGTTTTTTGAACAATTCAGGATAGTACCAACCTGCTGGCTTGCTCCTTTTGGAAGGCTTCTTCTTCACAGTCACTGGAACTCGGGTCAGCACAGCCAACTCACTCACAAAGTCCTGCTCTGCTTCCTGCATGCAAGGACAAAGCAGCAATCACTCAACACAACACAGCTCGATTCTGGGTTATGTTATTACATGTGGCACAATAAAAACAGGCACATCACTACAGAAACACAGGAAACAATATGGGAAACAATCAGGAAAGTGTTCCTACGAGACAGTGATGAATCTCAACACTGATTTCAACTATGGTAGCAGAGACCCTTACAATCTGTCCCATGTTTTTCCAATGAATGCTTCAGCTCCATGAGCCATGTTACCCTGATTTACCCTTAGCTGATTCTCCAACTTGGTTTCCAGGCGGTGCAACCCCAGCAACTTCTGCTTCAGAGACTCCAGACGAATCTGTTGCTGCAGTTCAAACTGAGCCAAAATCTTGTTTTGCTGTAGCACTACCCTGGTCAAGAGAAATGTAAATGTACAGATGTTGTTCAGTGCAAGGGAGGAATACAATCCTGTCAAAACCTATTTAGAAGATTTTGTAGAGAGAAAGGCTCATTAACAGAATTGGCCTAGCCAGCTTCTGCTGGGACTGAAAATTTTGAGCCACATTTTTAATTTGCTTATTTTAATAACCAGCCTTGGCTATCCATAGGATATAATGTCCTTTCGGAGGTAGCAATTACAGGAGTTTGCAGTATCCATGCCTGGACTTTGGGAGCTGCAATTCAGCTCTAAAGTTGAAGCCTGCTTTCAAAACCATTACATGTTTCTAGGGTCAGTTTTACTGTCTGTTTGCCAAAAGGCCAAGCTGTTCAAAGATCAGATGTGAGGACAAGAGATTAAGAATTAGGCATTTCATCCAGGGCTCTTCAGTACCAGACTGAAACATCAACATGGTAATTCAAAACTTGGCAACTGAAAGCATTAGCAAGTGTATTCTTCACTTGTTTTACTCTTCTCATTAAGGATTTTTATTAATACAGAACAACCTGAATGGCTGCAACTTTGCTGCACCTGCATTTCTCCTGTTTTCTAGCCTGATCTACCTTAAAGCAACGCTGCCAGTCAGCCACCAAATTCCTCAGGGAAGGAGGTAACACAAATTGTTTCTGCCATTTACACTTAATGAAGTCACTATTGTAACAGCACTGCTTAGAGAGGTTACCTTTCAACATTTGCTTTTTGAACTCGCACTCCTAACCTTGCACTTAGGGCAAAAAGAAATAAAACAATAAAACAATGTTGAGTTTATAGGAGTTAGAGAAATTAATGTAAACTTTGTCATTAATTTACAAAGGACTAGACCATAAAAGAAATTATAATGGCAAGAGGAAAATGGGTTTGATTACTGATGATTATGAGATCAGCTTAGATACTGCCTAGCTACGTTCTTCAATACCAGACTTCTGCTTGTGTGAAGGCAAATTTCACTGTATTTTGTATTAAGATACTAGAATAGATTATGGGAGAAAAAAAACTGAGACAACAGCTAGAAGTGAATTTGTATGTCAGAACATATGCTAAATTTGATATAATGAATAACTTTCTTACATGAAACCCTTCATTACATAAATCCATTTATTTACTGCCTCAAACAGGGATGACAAAGTGGGCAATGATATCCTTCAATTTAGAAGAAACAGAATGTCTAAAGAAAGATTTAACCTCTTTACAATGTCAAAATTGCAGCTGTTGTATTTTTCTGGATAATAAACCAAGAGTAAAGACATAAAATGATTACAAAAATGTATCATGTGCATGACAAGCCATAGAGCTTTTTATGACAGCTTACTCTTTTTTAATTGCAGTACTTTTCATCTGGACTTTAAGTTTCATTAAATCAGTAATTAATTAAATATGACTTTTATTTAACTAACATTTGAGGGATTCCACTCTAAATTTAGTGCAAGTAATCTTGATTTTCCAAGGCATTCGCTGAAGCCCTCTTTCCACTTTGAGTATTTTTTTGGGCTTCAAACATTTTCTCTTCATTATAGTATATGTTTTCTCCACGGCAAACGAACAAACACTTTTGATGTTTAAAGTATAAAGGATGGAATGTAATGAATTACATTCAACATTGGTTCCCATGCTACATTTATGTTCATTTTCTTTTAAAATTTGGCATATGTTTTGGCATTATATTTCATTCTCTCTTTTCAAACTGCCTAGTTCTTCAATCTGTAACTAATGACCATCAAAAAGTTTATTTAATAAGAAAGTAGTTCTCTGAGATCAAAGGGCAGACATCATTTGGCAACAGGTATTTCTTTTATATGAAATGCAAACTCAAGGCATTTATTCAGCTGGACATTCATGTAGATCTGTAATCACTCACACAGTTTAAACAGACAGCAGTGCTGCTGCCTGGTCTAACCTTTGGTGGACCGTGGATGACACATTTAGGAGGCCTTTGATGTGTTTTTCTTTCAATGCCAGTTCATCTTCTTTATTCTTCAGTCTGATCCTTTCATTTCTTTCTGCTGAAATAATGTTTTTGAAAAATTTTCTGCTCAAAATTAAAAATTCTGAGTTGTGACAACCTTCATCACAAATTAATCCTGATTCTAGGTAGTCTTTCCAAACTTACTGCTCCTTAAGGGTATCAAGTGCTTCTTACACACTCTGTCACTGTGATCTGCTGCAAAGAGAACACTTCGTGCATCTTTTACCTGAGATAGGAATCTCACTGAATTCCTGTTTTAGCTGCTCCTTCCACTAGGCTAACTGATTAACATGGAATTCAAAGCAGAAATTTTCTAAAAAGACCTTCATGCCTTAAGCAAGAACTGTAATATCTAAACACAAATGCAATATAAAGAAAACCCCCCACTCAAAGATGACTTATTCCTGGGAAAGCCCAGCTTCACCAGGTGTCCCCTCAACTGACAGGAAACTATTCTGGTTACTTTTGCATATGCTCAGACTTTGTGACTGAGTGCTTATTTGCTGACCAGGCTCCTGACTCTTGCCCCTGAAGCCCTGCTGGCAGCAAGGCTTGGGCACATCTGACAGACAGGACCTTGCACCACTCTTTTAAATTTAACAGGAGAGGGTGGATGGGCTTGTAACAGATCAGGGTATGTAACCTTCATCTGGGGAGCAGCCAACCTTTTCTGAACACTCAGAGAGGCTGACAGGCACCTTTCCAACCAACTGCACCATCAGGGAGCAGTTACTGAATGTACTCTGGGCTGGGCTGGCCTGGGCTGCCTGTGCAAGGGGAGGTAATCTCCACCTTTGCTCCTGTGGCTGGGCCAGGCAGACTAAATTCAGATTTACTAGGCCAAGGGATGCCAGAAGAAGCAAAATCCTCTAGCCTTGCATTAATCACAGTCACTGGGAGACAGAATTGTCTTATAGCTGTCAATACCATACGAACCTTGCAAGGATTTCAGATGTTGAAGCTTTTTTCCTTCATAGGCTTCTGTGATTTTTCCTAATTGCTGGTAGTAGTTTTGCACCAGTCTATTGATATTATTGCTGGTCCCATACACACTTTCAACAGCAGATTCCACCAGTCTCTCCTGTATCACACAGTACAAGTCACAATTCATTTTCCAAGCCCAAAAGTGTTCTGATCTGTTTAAAAAAACCCCTGTAGCTAATTTGGTATGTGTACACAAAATTGTGAGTTTAAAATGTGGCTTTAAAAATGGGGCAGAATGAGATACTAAAAGCCATGCAACATTTCAACATGAAAAACTGCAGCAAAATCTTTCTAATTTGCCTCCTCTCCATGAGGGAAGGGATGATTCTCCTATCCATCCCATCTCTACAGACCCTTTTAACAGAGAAGCCAACTGCCAGCAAAGCAAGTTAACCTATGTGTAGCTCTGCTGTGACTTTCCATTACACAGAAAATCCAAATACTGACTTTGGAAAAAAATTATTAATCTATGTTGTAAGTTTTAGTTTTAATCCTATTTTATTATTTATCTATTAATTAGTCCCTTTATCAATAGATATCCATCTCCATTTACTTCTTCTTTTTGTTATTCTCTGCCATCAAGAGTTGTTCCAATTTTTTTCCCATTCCAGTGTTTGACTTAAATCTGTTTTGGCTTCTGTACTGCTACATAAGTGGCTTGTAAATACTCTGCATATTATGCTCAGTTTTAACACAGGTCCTAATGGTCTTCTGCTGACACTTCCAGGCATAGGTTAATGCATACATTAAATTGCTTTCCATCTGCCCAAGGTAGCCCTTGTTAAGTTTGGAAAACTGCTATTGACCATTTCCATACCTTGAAGTCCTGTCCATCATCTGAACTCTTTTTTTCAGCTTCTCCTCGGGCGTACTGCAGCAGTGTCTGCCCAATCACCTGCTCCATGTGCTGCTGAAGAAACTGAAGAGCCTCTTGGATTTCTGTGACTAGCTGCTGGTGAAATTCTAAATTGGTTTCTTGTGTTTCTTCCTCAAGCTTCTCCTCCTCTTCACAAATGTGGGACTCCTGGTAATCAGGCAATAAGACAGCACTGCCATTTAAATATGTTAACAGCTGTAGTCAGCTTCACTTTGAAAGAAAGTCCTGCACCCATTCAGAATGTTGAAGTTTTAGTAATTATAATAATATAATTTACAGAGGAAGTCTGTACAGTCATTTAACACATTTGTCTTTGCAACAGAACTACAGCCTCTGTCATGATTTGCACAGTAAAAGTTGCATCCTGTCCCATTAGTCACTTCTAAGTGATGTATTCACATGTATGTGAAATATCCTGAGTCCAGTAAGGGAAAATCGTGGATGCCATAATAAACTGCACAGGACCAAGGCAAGTGCAGTTATGCACCAGGAATACTTGCACAGTTTGTGTGGTTTACCTTGGTAGAAAAACTTGGTTTGCTAGTACTTGGGACTACAAATACTCTTGGGAGTACCAATGGCCCTTGGACAGGTCACAAAGGTGTATAATAACACTTGAAATCCATTGGCCCAACATCCTCTGGTGGTGAGTTCTAAAGCTTCTCTACATTTCTTAATTTTGAACCTGCCATCTGGTAACATTGCTAGGTGCTCTCTTCTGTCATTAGAAACATGTGAAAAATGGTTCACTATTCACACATTTGATGCCAGTTTTAAAACCTGTGATAGTCTAGAAGACACCTATTTTTTAGGCTAAAGAGTTTAAGTCCTTTGAGGTCTTTGGACCACCCTTGCCTCCATTTTTGTGCATGAAAACTGCACACTTTTCATCTAAGCTGTCTTTACTGAACAGTAGTATCTGCTTACCAGCATGGCCTGTTCTGTCATCCTTAAGGGCAGTATTCTACCACAGATGGCCTTCTATTCTGTTGCTGCTATCTTTCTTATATTTATATACTCAATTAAGGCTAAATAACATTAAAATATTCTGGGAGATGTGACAGTACCTACTTGAAGCCTTCTTGGAAATAAGAAATGCAAGTAGAAAAAGAGCATTCATCTGTGGAAGTAATCTTATTTATGCTGGCTTGTTCTGACATGTTATATTTATAGCTAAGACATATGTTTTTGAGGTTTTGGAGGAAGCTGGAATGTCATTAAACTGTTTCTCGTTTTTTTTTAGAGACTCAATGTCATGTGATTATGCCCAAGCTAGGATTCATTAGTCATTTTACACTCTATATGAAATCAGAGGACAGACATGACATTGTCTACCAGTATAAAACTGGCCCAAGCAAAAATTAAGTTTAGGTAAAACAACACAATATGTCTAAAAATCTGGTTGAGTGTCTGCAAATTAACCTTTTCCTGAATGCCTTATAGATTGCTTCTGGTTTTGGAGGTTGGTTGTAACATGTTTTTTCTCTCTTGACTTTTTCCAATTCCACACCTATGCCCTACTTTTTCGGCAGCAAGAATCTTACATGTGTATTTTTAGGCACTTCCTTATGAGATGGGTCTTAGCTGGACTTGGAAAGAGGCTGTAATGGAGAGAGGCCAAAGGAACTAACACCTGAGGACATTTCATCTTCATTAGGGAACCCAGTGATTGCATCAATTAACATCTCCATGTGAGCTAAGTGAGAGGGAGTAGCAGAAAGCAAGAGGAATGCAGTGATATGCATTTGTATTTTATTATTTTACATTTTATTTCTTCTGAAGGTTAATGAGTTTTTCAGATTTTCAAACTTAAAAGAAACTGCTTCAATTGACATTTTTCAAATATGTAAACAGCAGGACACAGATTTCCCTTATTCCTCTTCCAGGTGGAGACTGAGTGTTTGTATTATGCAAATCAAAATTAGAGGGGTACAGAATTTTACCTCTCAGCTAATTACACAGCAACAGCATGGATCATAGAGTTCCAAAGTATTTGATGGGTTCAAGCCATACGTGCAGCAGCAGTGGGTTGGGCACAGCTATCACTGACACCTGCTGGAAGGGTTGTCTGAGGTTGAAACATGAAATGTGGTGTTGTTCTACATAAATGTCCAATGCAGGTAATTAAATAACCAAAAATAATTAATAGATCAACACTAAAAACCAGTCATGAATGGATGTGAAAGTGACCTATGGGACCATCATGTCTAAAAATCCCTTGAACTTTCTTTTGTCCTCTTCACCTACAGCAGACAGATAATTTGGGAGGATTTGGAATGGATACTGATCTTCTTATGGGCAGAGAGAGAAAAAAGAATGAAAAATTATGACAGTATGGAAGAAATTGCTTGGTGTGATAGGAGTAAGAATTTCTCCTAATGCTCCAGTAAGAACTTCTCAAGTGCATATTATGATCCCCAGTAAAATTAGTAAGAGCTTCTCTTACCAAGCAGTGAGGGAATATACATGTTGTTTATATATATTGGCATCCTTGCCTTCTTACATTAGTATTTTCATATAAATAAATTGCTAAATAAGCTTGCTAGGATAACACATATCACAGATGGCTGTACACTTGATAAAAGTAAACAGGATTTTAAAATGTCTGCCCAAACTACAACAGGCACACTCAGGGACCTCCTATGCCAGCGATGTGCACATTTTTGACAGAGAATATTTTTCTTTCTCCTTGGAGCTTGAACTTATCTGCCAAATATCACAGCATATGAGACATCTGGAGACAACCCACCTGGACACTGTACCTACCACTGCCTTCTGTAACTGCCACTGGTCCTCATCTTGGCACAAGGAGGATCCCTTCTGCAGGGTACATTGCTCTCTCAGCTCCTGAAGCGAGCTCCTCTTTCGGGACAGCCGCATGCGCGCCAGGGCTGCCATTCCAAGCCTTCGGAAGGTTAACCTCCTGAGCACTGAACACAGCAGAAGTCGGTGCTTTTGCAATATATAGCTAACAGACCTGTAAAAAGGACCATTAAAAATCCATCAGTGAAGCTGCTTTCTGGCTTGGCACACCTGTGCTCAGGTGACAGGCGTTATTCTTCACTCTGTCCAATGTCGTTTCGTACAAAGCATGCCTTGGAAAGCTGCTCAGGTGTAAAGAATCAGTACTGCTGTGTTACACTTCTAGTTCTGTCACAGTGAATTTAAATCAAAATGAAAACAGAAATAAAATACTTAAATAACCATTTACATGTTGCTGGAATGAATATTTTATCTTGCAGAAAATGCAACTCCATTGTGACATAGGGAGTGCAGAGGGAGGCTGGTTCAAGACCAGAGAACGCTCACAAACACAGCAGATACTCACAAAGCACACCAGTGACAAATCACCTAAGACAATTTTTTCTAATTTCCAGGAGTCATGATATGTCTATTTTTTAAAATTTGCTTTTGATACTTAGACAAAAAACTAGAGCAATTGTCTCTCTGTCTGAAGGTGCTAATAATCCTCAAAGCTGCTTTCCACAATGTAATGTACTCAAGTTTTTATCTGGTCATGCAACAGTGAAGTTTTACCCACTGCTCACTGAGGAAACTGTGCTTACTCATCACTGAGGCATCCTAGTCTGCTTATGACACCTTGAATTATCTTCTCTTGTTTCTCAGACAGGTGCTTTTGCATCACAGCAGACAGAGCATATTCCGTTCTCCAGAGCTAAAAGCAGGGAAAAGAATTACAAATATAAGATACTCTAATTTCAGCCAGCCACTGCATAAAGAAACAACAGTTTATATTGCTAAAAAAATAATCTCTTGCTTTCAAAAACAAACTCATGCTGAATTAAAACTTTTCTACTTAGCAATATTTTTTTTAATAATCAAAATCTTAAACAAAACTCACTGAAATGAAAAGCTTTGCAGCCCTGAGCTGTGTCTCCTACAGATTTTTTTTGTTTCAGAGAACAAATAAAAAATAACAATATGGCACAAAATACTACATTGACTCTAAACAGCAGGTTGCAGTAGGCTTTTTATTTGTTTTTTTTCTTTTCACTAGTAGAGAATGTAGTTTTTATTTTCACTGAGCAAAATAAAGATATCATCTTCCATCACTTCCATCATTTACTTCTGTCACAGTAAACAGTGCTAATAGTTGGAAATGGAGATTACATGATTAGCTAAGTGTATGGACTGCAAGTTTAAGCTCCTTCATGGTGATATTTTGATCAAAGAATTTAATCTTTAAATTAATTTTGATGGATTTTCCATTAGACTATAAACTTATTGAGATATGGGCTTTAGATTTTATTTAGTACATTGCCCATATTTAAGGAATAGTAAGTCATAAGCTGAAATATTTGCAAGAGTCCAACTCTTACTCTAAGATGAAGAGTTTATTTTAGGTTACTGACAGCTGAATAAAAGCGGTTACCTGCTGATGTATCCAGAGCCCTAAATTAAATATAACACCCAGAGTGTCTGACAGTTTCACTTTGTGTTCCAGCATCATTCAGAACATGAGGGACTAAACTTTCAGTTATGGCAGACAGACAGGTAGGTTTCACTAGATCAGTATGTCCAGCAAAGGATTAGATGTTGTCCTGGCTGCAGGAGGGAGTGAAGCTTGTTATGAGCACATCCAAGATGTTATTCTATACCACCCACATCATAAATATGAGAGTAGTTTTGGGGTGAAAATGAGCACACCCCTGAGAAGTGGACATCATTTTGCCTCTCTCTCTCCAGCAGGAAGGTGTCAGCATCAGCCCCTGCAGATCCAGCATGCATCAGCACTCCTGCTCTCCATCCTGTTTCCTCTGGAACGCAGCTACAGGATGTGGTGCTGCAAGGACAGCAGCAACAACGCTCATCACCAGGAGCACTGAACCAACAGAGCCAGTGCAGAGGCTGCCACAGGGGCAGGACTGGTGGGATCCAACCCCAGTCCAGTTGAGGGGAGCCCCACTGACAACAGCTGAGCTGAGCCCGGGCAGCTGAGCTGAGCTGAAAGGAGGTGGCAGACTGGTTGGAGAAGTGTCAGTGACCTGCTGGACCGGAGAAACAGCAGCACAGACACCTGTGCAGAACTGAGCCCAGCAGAGCAGCAGTGCAGCCTGACTCAGGGGATTTATTTCTCACTGGCTTTCATTGCTTCAGGCTGGGGGTGTGGGAAATGCTAGCCATGGGGGTTCCCTTGCCATCCTGCCTTTGTTCCTGATGGCCATGTGGGCAGTGAGTGGGAATGGTCTCCGTATTACCTTGGTCTGGGGAAGCCAAGCAGACATGACCTACAGGGAGCATCCACCATCGGTTTGCTTCTTCCCAGTGGTGAACTCCTTTTTGCTGGGTAAAACACGTTCTCTTTTTGTATATCTTTGCTATTAATATTGCTGTTTTTATTGTGTATTTCTTACTCCATGGCTTTGTGCTTCCAGTAAATTGTTATCTCAACCCATAGTCTCTGCTTTTGCCACTCCCTTACCAGAACAGGCAGGGGGAGGGGAGTGGCTTATTTGCAGTTTAGTTTCCATCTGGTACTAAAACCAGCACAAATGCATAACTGCATAATTGCTAGTGTTAGAAATTAGGAGTGGTACTGGGGCTCTCTGCTGGATATGAGTTTTTTTCGTTGGGAAGCAGTGATCTGTGCAGGAGAGAGGCTTTATCTGTCAGCACAGAATGAACTCCCTTGGGATGTGCAGAGAACATCAGAAACCTTGTCAACTTTGGCTTCAAAACAAAAATGTGTTTCTTTCATGGCTAGTGCCTTCTCTGTAGAATACACAGTGACACATCTAACTGACCTCTCTCCATGTAGAAAACCTTACCAAAACACATGTTCCTGAGCAGGATGCCTGACAAGGATGGGCAGGCAGTCAACAACAAGTGACAGATGGGAAGAGTGCAGCTGAGCATGAGAAGCACAGCCCAAAAGAAGGCATGGCACTGGAGACCCACTGGGCTGCTCTTGGCAAGAGCCTCAGATGCACCTGTGTAGCCAGATCTCAACTGATCTGAGTCTAGGAGAGTCTGATAATCACAGAGCACAGCTGAGCACAGTGTCTTCTCTGATTGCATACCGCAAGCATCAAATTAAGGTCTATCAGGTCTCCAGGTATCATCATGACAGATGGCAAAGACTTGCTTGAAGTAATAATTGTTATCAGCGTTTCCCTTTAGCAGCTCTGTGGATATAGCTCTGAGTGTTTCACACCTCTCTGCACACGCCATGTAGATCCATCACATTGTGTACTTTAATGCCTCTTTCAGCAGTTAAAAAAACAGTCTGAAAATGACCTTTTACTTTCCAGATGTAATTTAATTTCCAGTGAGAGATTGGCTGTAGTTCAGATGTGGGCTTCCATCATTTTTGGAGACCTGATTATTAACTGAGAAGTTGCTCTTGAAGGGCAAGTCAAACAGCATGAGGGAATGTATTACCAAGAGACAGAACACAGGAGATGATATCTGAATTACAACTGGAATGCTAAATGTTATAATATTGCAGCCAAGAATCCAAAATACAGCCCCTCATTTGCTATCACTATATCCTATCCAAAAGTATATCCTATCACTGTCAGTGATAATGACAGTATTTCTTGTAGTTGTTCTTCTGTTTATGAAGAAACAGCCCAGTTCTGTAGTAGTGAAGCGCTCCTTCTAAAGAATTAGTCAACTTTTTCATTAAGAGTGTATTTGAGGTAATCCGTATGCAGAATTTAAAAAATGTCTCTGCACCTCCCTGAGACCAATGGGAAACTGAGAATACAGCAGAAATTCCTCCAGCACACAGATATTAAACTGAACAGTAAAAGTACCTCAGTCGTGTATGTAGTAAGAGAATAAGAGGAAAGGAGGGGGAATTATTACACATTTATGATGAAAAGATAAATAAGGAAGATTGAGAATTAGACCAAATACTAAACCAGTGCTTTGACTCAGAGGCCATTAGGAAGATGATCAAGATAGAAAGGATCAGCTGGAATAAACAGGATATTATATGTTTAATCGGAAAAAATACCTAGGGATGGAATGGGCTAGCAGGGCTGGGAATTTTCAACCTCCAAAATACATGAAGACCTTGCACAGAGAGGCAGAAGTGTGACAGCAAAGACTCTCTGGGAATGTTGAGGCTGCTGGCATGTGGTTGAAAACCAGCAAAACAGAGACTACTTTTTCAGGCCAGGTGTCAAGGTCAGGCTTTGTGCTTGCACCAATACTCCAGTGTTGGGTAAGTCACCAGGCACATCTCCAAGCTTCCCTGTTCTCGGGAATAGCCTTACTTTACTCAAAGATAGGTCGTATGGAGGGGACAAACTCATGCTGCTGCACAGACCAAGTGGCTGGAACAGAGCTCAGGCTCTCTGATTCCTGCATTCAACCAGCAAAACCAGTGACAAAAGTATGGTAAATGGGGGAGTAAACCTCTAAGGAATGTCTGGCTTCGTGAAGTGTTATTCCAATCACTATGAAAAAATAAACCAGAGAAAGTGATAAAATGCATACCATCTCAAAACTGGTTAGCAGGTTCCAGTTCAGCTTTCTGGGTGTCAAGCAATGGGGATGGATGGAAATCTCATCCCATTTTTATTCTGTAGGCTTCCAAATATTTTGCTTTTTCTTCACAAGTCCATTACAAGATCTTCTGAAGCACTGCTGAAGTTAAGTAATACTCTTTGGTAATAAAGGTGAGGAATATGCCTCTCCTTTCTGTTTTGACATCTTAATCATAGATTATTCAGGGAATGAAAGGCAAGTGATTTCTCTGTCTCGGCCTGTAGATGGGGTGCGATGCACACTGACTGTCAAGTGAGTCTCAGCCTGGTGCAGGAGGCTGCTCCCTGAAACTGCTCTCTACAGAAATCATGAGCTAGAGACAATGTGGGAAAATGCTCAACATTTATTTTCATTAGTCATTTATTCCCATTTGCCTCACTCACATCCCCAAGCCTACAAGGCAAAGTTATATATGAAACTGATTTTTTTTCTTTTCAGTTGTAGAAGTGTTTCTTTTCACCCAAAGGACATCATATTCCAGACATGTATCAATGCTAGGAAAGATCATCTAAAAAAAGGTGGTTCAAGTAAAAGGGAAAAATGTCTTTTAGAGCCACTTTGAAAAGCACACATAAAGATCCTGGTGAAAAGTCTTCTGGTGTTAAGACTTCCGAAGCCTGTAAATCAGGTGACTGTGTAGCTTTTAGCATAGCACATTTATCAAGAGGTAAATGAAAGACATATCTCCTGCTGCAAAATGCCTGACAATTTAAAAGGCCTGTCAAATATGACTGTTGATTCATGGATCTTTTGTCAAAGCCAGAACTCCAACGTCTATGGAATCTCCCAAAGGACACAATCACCTGGCACAAGTGTCCAATATCCTTTCTTCTCAAGGTGGAAACAAAGTGTTCCTTTTTGTAGGACACACATGTCAGCTTATTGCTTAAATGTTCATGCTGCTGTTTTATAGTAGGAAAGGGACAAGAAATGCATTTTGCATTTGAACATAATATAATGGGTTGTGATGTTTTTCAGACTCATGAAAATTTGCCAGCCTAGCTTTGGTGGAATAGCTATCTCCCTGCATGCTCTCCTTGGACATAAAGCAGATGTTTTTCCAGTTCAAATTCTTTCCAAAAAGCCACAGACATTAAGTTAAAAAAGATACTTAGACTCCTGCACAGTATATTGTCTTGAGGAATCATAAGATTAATTTTTTACAAAGAGAAACTCTTATCTCTTCTTGGAATTTACCCTGCAGAATCACTTATCCTGAGGACAGCTCTGTCTGCCACTCAAGAAATTTTTATATTGAATAAAGCCCAGCTGCAGTGCTGGTGAGTCAGAGACCAATGGGAGAGCTCTGTCATTGCTAAGTTAATTTCTCTATAGCTCTATACCTCAGTAATTACTTTTAATGATGTCAGCAAACCCTTTATTTTTTTTTTCCAGCTAGGAAGTCATCTGCTTTACATTATGCATGCTACGGTACACAAAGTGATGGAAAGTCCATTTTCTAATTTAAATAACCTATGCTTGGGCAGGACCAGAACACCAGAATTCACATACAATGAATCCATCACACAGTGCTGCCCAAAGACCTATTATCTAGCAGCTGAGTGCTGGAGATGAACTACTCCTTGAAATCCTTTGAGAAAAGTTCCCAGGGTATGGTTTCTCCACTCAACAGTGTGCCCAATGATAGCAACAGAGGAATGCAGGAACAGCATTTCTGGACCAAAATGGCAGACTTGAGATGTCCCTGCTCTGTGGTGAGTCTCTCACTTGGTAAACCCATCCCCTCCAGCCCTGAACAACTGCTGAGGTTCAATGGGACAGCAGAGGTGCCCTAATGTGCACTCTGACATGACATTATTCATAAGTCACACACCAGAACCTCCTGCTACCCTGTGGTTTTTTATGGCAGTGAATACCACCACGTTGCTTAGGGCTCTGTGTGCTACCAGACATGCTTGTAATTCACCTCCCAGACCAGGCAGCTCAGGCCATGCACATACCAGGACAGGCAATTTGTGCACCCTTGACGAATGTGAAAATGAACAGCAAGGTTTAAACTTGACAAGTCAGGTATTCAATCTAATCCTTGATAAAAAGAGACAAAATAATCTAAAAAAAATTGAGGTCAGACATTGTTTCATTAATCACCAAAGGTACAGGTATGCCAAAATCAAACACTAAATGCCAGCCAACAGTCCTGGAAAATACAAATGTAACTAAGCATGTGAGCAGACCACTGGCATCAGTGGTTGGTCCCAAGCACAGTTTAGTTTAGTTTGCTAGATATCCCTGTGACACCAAAACAGAAAAACAGAATTGTTTTTCAAAACAGGTCAGTTGCAATAAAGTAAATATGAAAAGATCAGGGTGGTGCATGTTGCATAACTCCAGATTAAGGAAAATATGGAAGAAAAAAATGAAATGTCTCAGAATTTTCAATGAAAAATTTTACTTTTGTATTTCCAAGGGTGTTTTAAACCCACTCAGCAAACAATTCTACTAGATTTAGTAGGAAGCCCACAGCTTCCTGAAGCACAGTGTTTTACAGTAGAATCCTAAATACGAGTGGGTGAAAAAGTTGAACACCTTAATGCAGTTTTCAATAATTAGGGACTTGCTCAGTACCTCATTAACAATGTACTGGATTGTCTAGGCACTTTGGAGAATGAGGGCAAGGGAAAATATGATTCTGCCAGGGTTAAAGAAATCTGCCAACCTTTTATTTAAGAAGCTCCAATTACTCTATACATTGCAGCACACACTTAACATTTAGGAAAGGACACACCTTTGAATAGAGAAGGCCCTTCTTTGACTAAGCTGTGTTAGAAGCAGTGTTAACAGAGACATAGCACTGCATGAATAAACTGAAGGTATTTTTGAGCCCCAGTCTGATGCTAAAGACACCTGTCTCAGTGTTTACTCGTTCTCTCCTCTGGTGTCAAGGCCCCCTACGGTAGGCACACACAGAGCAGGAAAGCTGGATGTGTGTTTTTTCACCTTCGCAGAGTAGAGTATGTTTATAAAAGTACGTATCACATGTTTCCAGTTATTATAGTATTAATACATAAAAATTAGTAAGAAATATTTATCATTGCAAGGCTTCCTTGCCTGTAAACTGTATTTATATGTACCCTCTCCAAACAGACCCAGTGAGGGTTTATTTGAACTGTTTCTGCAGATGCCAAGAGTTGAGGACATCAGAGAGAGCCTTGCCAGAAAGCGTTCATGTGCTGACAAAGCTGTCAAACACTGTGGACAGATGTTCAGTAATTACTCTCTGACTCTCTATGCAAGCCTACATGCTCAGCATACATATTCACTCCATGCTGCAGGTAAAACTGCTCCTCCTCAGCCTAGAGCTGTATCTGGATCAGGCTATATATTTACACACTAAACACTCTCCACAGGTAAGCATCTTGATACTTCTTTTCTGTCTCCCATTTTTTAGACACTGAGATCTCAAAACATAACATGGATCTTACTTCTTTTTCTTGCAATAGCTGTTCCTGGAAAAGCCTCCAGCGTCTCTGGCGGTTCTTCTCCCATTTCTCCAGCTGAGGGACCAAATTCTCCTGCCATTCCTCTTTCAGAAGCTCACATTCTCTTACAGAGAGGCTGGTCACCACAGGCAGAGTCTGAAGAAGCAGCTCCGTCACCAACTCTGCTAAAGCATGGGAAGCCTTAGAGTACAGCTCCTAAGAGAGGGACAGAGAGAAACAGGAGACAAAGTGAACCCCCAGCCCTTTGGAGCTGTTTTCCTGCATGTTCCATGATTGATGCCAGCGAGTGAACCATGTGAATACACTGGGCTGGTGACCAAATCCTAGAGCTAAAATCCAATGCCACTAAGGCTTGAGTTAAAAAGACCAGGTTTTATAGATGGAACAACTTACATGTTTTGGTTCAAGCTACACAAGGCATTTAAAATGCAGCAGGAGCAAGAGCCAGTGAGACCCTGTGCCCTTACTGCTGCTCACATGTGACTGCAGTAGAAAAGAACATCTTGTTTTACTGGCTGTGTGTTATACTGGTGATATGTTATAAAAACACCTATTTTGAAAGTTGCTGTGGAAACAATCCGGTATAGCACAACAGCTCATAGGCACATTTTCTCAGGTGCTGATATGAAATGAATGAAGAAAGAGGGAAGAGTTAAAAGGGATGGTACGACTTTTAGCTAGACAAAAGTGACATTAGTCATGTCAGTAGCTGTTACTTCAAAATATGACACTCTTCAGTGCCTGAAGAACAGAATTATTCAAATTCATCCTGATGCAGAATAGTTCAAGCCTAGGAAAAGAAACATCTTCTGGTGGTTTTAATGAAACTAGTCCCATATGAACAGTTTTTAATTGCTGAGGCTATTTCAGCCACAAAAAGCGTTGGGTGATTTAGTCAGATGGCATCCAAGCTAAAAACTCTGTTCTAGTTTCACTGTCAAATACACAGTGGTGATAGGAGCTGTGTTGGCAAACTTGGTGCCATTTGAGATAATTCCTGGGGAGAAGGAGTGGGGACAGGTAGGTTTCCCAGCTGAAAAGGGAACAAAACCACACTGGAAAGTCACATGGACACTGCAGTGTTCCTGCAGGATGATAAGCTATTTTTGTGTGAGCTCCACATGATCCTACCAGTCCAAAAAGCTTTACTGCCTAGCTGGGCTTGCTTTCATTGCAAACCAGTGTTAACCCTCTTGAAAACACATGCATTTCTTTTTTTTTTTTCTTTAAAATACTGATAATATTTTAAAACTCTTTTAAGAATTCCTGTTAGAAGAACAAGTCAAGTCTTCTAGATGCTACCTTCTTTTAAATACAGGTTTAATTACAATTTCTTAGAAGATCAAAGTCTAGAATCTCTCAATAGAAACACAAGGATATTAATCTAGATGTCAAATATGCTTGTCTGCAGCTTATAGACAACAAAAGTTCTAGTGGAATTTTTTTTGGGGGGGCATACACTGCTATAATGTACTATTATGTAAGAGCCCATTCCAACTGCTAGATATTGAATTATAAAATACAAAATATTAAAAAATAATAATAAAAAACCTCCACAAAACCCAGAAGAGAATGCTAAAGTGCAAGGACAATAACTCAGAAATACAGACCAGAACTTAGGTTGAATGTGAAATATAGTTCTGTGCCCCCATAATGATACATTTGGGGTTCATGTAATGTTTCTACAGCATCTTTATCTGCTCCATGTTTAGGTTTATAAATATCCTTTGAACTGACTGATTTCTGAAAAACATTTTAATATTTCTCATTTACTGTAAAATCTACAAGCTGTGCACTGAGTACTAAATTATTATTTTCCTCCTATGATCCCTCTAGGATGCTAATCACCATATTAATTAGCTGTTTCACAAACAATAAATAGCTTAACAGCTCCCTGCAGTAACTTCTTCTTATGGATAAAATTGTGCCACAACACTACAAAACACATTCACTACACCTTTGAGATGAGCTGTCTCAGCTCCTTCCACTCTCTTACCTGTTTAAAGAAGGCAGGATTTTCAGAATCCAACTCCCACTGGCTTTCTTAAATCTCAAAGTATTCTGAATTCTTGCAAATTGGACTATGGCTTTCTGAAAATTAGTACTGGGCATAAGTATGAGAATTAGTAGTCAAAGACACAACATAACTTCTAACGTCTGACTTCTAATTATCTAACTTCTGATAATACCTTTCCATTTCTAGTGATTGCTCACAATCTAGACATGACAGTATCATTAGGGGAACATTTGCTACACAGGTACATCCTGTGCTGAAGGATTATTGCCCCTACTCCTTAATTATTATAGTTACAAGTTCCTGTTACAACAAGAGGCATGATTTATACCATCCTAATCATCCTTATACTTGTGGGCCTGGCTTAGCTTGGCAAAAGCAATGCCAAATGGTTTGCTTGAATTCTCTCTTCTGCTGTTATTTTAAAATCTAAGCCTCCAAGTTCTCAGATTTAACAAAAACTCAAAAATACTGCATTTCTAATCTAGATATCCCATACAACAGTTAAAGAATAATGGCTCTATCTCTGTAAACCATCTCTCCTCTGAGCTTTACCAGACTTTCACAGGACATGTTAATTCTCCTGCCTTTACTGGGTGTTCAGTGATATAAGGATTTCTATCAGGTCTGAACTAATTCAGGAGTCTAGAGGAGTCCGTGGCATTTCTACTGCAGCAGATTGAAAGATCTCAGGCAGGGTGTTAAGGAATTCTATTCTTAAACAATGGCAGCTAAATCCCTTTTGAACACATTTTGCTGTGGAACTGATAGCATTTCCCTGACACACTCACAGCTCTGTGTTATTATTTGCTATGAAATACTTTGCACTGAACAAAAAAATGGTATTGTGTTCGCTGTTGTCAATGCCATTTTGTTCAGCCTGTACCCCCTGCACCTTCAAATTATACTGTATGCTTACCTTTGGCACTACCACAGCGGAGCCAGTTACTGAAGAAAAATGTGATTAGGTCCTGTTCCCACAAAATTACTTATCTATATCACCTCATTAACGTGATGATCACACAGACATCCGAGCCCAGGCAGTCGTTGCATGCCAGACCTAAGAGGACAGCATGCTGCACCCAGAGGCTGTACCACAGGGACAACACCGTGGCCACGCTGTTCAATGCAGCACTTGGACAAACGTGGCAGTATGGCCTTTTAAAACCTGGGAGGGGAAATACTAAGTCTACATTTAGGAAAGACTGCAGATGTGACTGAATTCTACCAGCGACTCAAACTAACAAAAGAGTTCAAAACAATTTGTACTCTAAGGAATGTACTTGTTTTCAAACTGCAATAAAGTCTGTCTGTGAGCAGGGATGGCACACTATGTATTATAAAAGTTATTTTCTATAGGAAAGAAAAGGAAAATCAGTACTGCTTCCAGGATCTTATTTTTGGACTGGAGCCTCTACAAATATTTTTTACAAGCTTCCTGATATGCCATCTCTTGTTTTCAGAGTTTTGACTTAATGAAATTTATTCAAATTGATTCCATTAACAGAACAGCTGATTGCAGTACTGAATGAACCTGTTTGTAGTACCTGGCAGTCAGTCTCAAAGCTTTTCAAAAAATCCCCAGAGAAATACATCAAGCATAAAGGAATACCATGGGGTATACATGGAAAAATAATGGGCTTAGATTAAAATGCTGAGTGCATCTGAATTTTAAACAAGGCAGTAAATATATAATTTTGTCAAAAAACAGGGGAAACACATAGCTTATCAGATTTCACTCAAAGAACAGTATTAATTCTCCCCCTTAAACCTAAATGATTAAAAGGTTCCTACATGTAGATGAGTGAATAGTGAAAATGTGAAGCAGGAAAATGAATTCAGAAAGACTGGTTGTAGTTTATTTTACATGCCAGCCACTGAAAAGTATATATTATCTCAAAGAGGCAACAGCACAGCTATTTGCTAACTTGTGATAGAATACTTAAGAAAGGAATTGAAGTATCTGATCAAAGCTGCAGAACACTGCTGCATGTGCCTCCAGAAGCTCAGTGGCTAGGACACCTGGTCAGGAGGTAAGAGGTTCATCTCCCAACCCATACTGTACCTTACAGAGATTCAATACTCAGATCATACATCCATGAGTACATCAAAAATTCTGGGACACTGGACACACACACCACTGGCCACTAGAAGATACTTCACATACACTCAGAAGATACACTCACTCAAAATGGGGAAAAGCTACTTGCATGCACTTCTCTCTTCCATGTGAAGAATTTTGGAAAGTCAATTGGAAAATGAAAACCCTACCTGATTTTAAGCATTCTAACATCAATAAAGCACAGTGACATTGAACTCATCCTTAGCACAAGTTAATAAAAAAGCCCCACTGCTTGATTTCCATACATTTAAAATAGAGGTTCATTGAAATTTCACTTTTGCCCCCTCACTGATTCAGGAGGCAGTTTCAATCTTCTCTTTTGGCACTCCTTTTTTAGAAATATGCCTTTGTGGACAAGGTTACGTCCTTCATGAGATCTAACTATTAGCCATTTCTGAATCTATATAGTGGTAAAATACATTTTCTTATGCTGTAAGGCAATAGGAAGAGTTTAGAATGAAGGCTACCCAAATCAGACATCTTGGATCAGCTTTGACTAAAGCAACCAAAACCTATCTAATTGTGCCCAAACCCAGAATTAGAATGGGCTCCCATGGTATGAGTTCACAGATTTAATCTATCAGATGATGCAGTATTTTTGGGGTAAGTCACAGGACAAAAATTTCAAAAACGAGCCTTTGAGGTGGAGGTCTCTTGATATGGATTTCCACCTGAGACAAACTGAGTGATTCCACTTAAAAATATGCCAGTTCTTGGTACCCAAAAATGCAGTCCAGCACCCCTAACCATATCTCATGTTAACAAAATTACGTAAGGAAAGTAATGAAAGAGTAAGTTTCTGAGAATCTGTACTTTTCATCTTGTCAAAAATATTTTTCTCCCTTTTATTAACAAAGGAAAAATCAAATACTTTTCCTCAAAGTCACATTTATGTCTACGCTTCAAAAAAATTCTACTGCCTTGCCCATTGATAACACTCATGACTTAATAGCTTTTAGTCTAAATTCTTGTGCATTTCATTCCTGTGTCAAGCCAAATGAAATAACATTCTGGTGAACTGCTATCAGCAAAAGGGGGAATTATAAATGACAATAAATTGTGGTTTTACGGCTTTGAAATAAAGGCAGAGGTAAAAGACCTATCTTACCATGCACTATGTAATTCCTAGCTGTTAATTGATTTCCTTTGTGCAATCTGCATGTCTGTTTTCTTAATAATGAACTGTTATTCCCCAACCTCTTCAATTCTCCTTTCCCTACTGAAATACATGGGTAGTTCACACAACAAAAAAAAGAGGGAAAAGATTAAAAGTTGGTGACTATCTGATACATTAAAGGCAAGACAGACTTGAGATAGCTATTAATCTGTTCAAGAGAACAGAACTGGATATACTGGGGCAGGGAGTGGGGGGGTGCTGTGTTATTGCTGCCACGTAATAGAAAATTACAGTAAAACCAGCACAAAATCCCTTGTATACAGAATAACTCCACAGACCCTGTTCATGAAAATATGAGGCTGATCCATTCAATTAGCTTTGCACAATTTTTCCTTCAGTTATGATATACTGTCAGAATCAAAATCATTTGCCCCCATTCTTCAACACACATTTCAAAAATTAGTTATGGAGCCTTTGTCTAGACACAGACTATTCACCTACAGCACACTATTTTAATCCACTAGTGTGGCTGAAAAGTCCTACACTATCCTCCAAATATAACTCATTCATTCACTTCAGGCATCAACAGATTCCATTGACCTTGGTTAAATCATTTTAATTGATTTATTCATGTGTACACAAAACAAATATACTCAATTATTCTATGCAAACACAGTCAGCTTCCAGATCATTGAATTTTTACATATTTATTCACCAATTTGGATAATTCTTCCATGTACTGCAGCAGTACAGACTTCCCTAGTGCTAGAGGGTTATATAAATCTATCTTAATCTGTTTAAAAGGCAAAAAATGAAAAAATGGAAAAGGCATAGAAATTTGATAAAGGCTTAGAAGAACACAGTGAGAACAAGCTAAGGATCTTCCACAAGTGAGTGGCACTTACAGGTTAGTGATACCTTTTCTTTCACCCCCAGAATACTCACTGGTTCCTTGTTCAGTCACATGGTGACCTCTTCCTTATATTTTAATACCACCTTTTTCATTGAGATCATGTTTCAGCTTCTTCATTTGGAAGGCAAATGAATATCAATTCAGCTTCAGGGAGTGCAGATCTTCCCGAAAGGCAACATCAAGCTTTGCAGTGTTTACAGAAGTGCCCAAACTGGCTGGCTGTAAAAAGGACAACGGTCCAAACCCAGAGGGGACACAGGTCTTGTAGCACAGAGCTGACTGCTGCCATGTGAGGCTTGCTGCTACCCAGCCTGTTACGCCTGCTTGCTTAAGTCTCCTTCAGCTGCAGTCACACAACTGCACTACGGAGGATCTCAAATCCCTGTCATCTTCCCACTGCTACCTTGCCTTCCCCATTAGTGGCAGCAGCTCCTTCCTACGAAAAAACCTGGAGCAACTAAGTGAAGAGGCAAAGTCCTGCTGCCCACGGACAGACTTGTGCTCATACAGCTGCACCACTCTCTGGATGTGTGGTGGAGCAGAGAGAGAAGCAAAGGCATTGTGTTTGTGAGATGCACCTCCTTCCTTTAATAGCAAGTCTACTTTTGCTTTTATGCCCTTGCTTATGGAAAATGTGTAACCACTGCACTGTCCTCAGCTGGAGAAGTCAGAACACCTTCAGTGGGGCTATGTTCATTTGTATTATCTCTTCTTTCTAGCTTACAAGGTATATTCAAAAGCAGCATCCTCTCCTGAAACAGTTTGTAGGATCTGTATTTGGGGTTAAGGGGAGAAAGTGCAGTTGTTCATTATACTAAATATCACAGTAAAAATGTTCTATTACAGAAAAAAAAGTGGAAATTAAGATTTGTGGACTCTCACTTAACAGATGCCAGTTGGATCACAGTACTTGCAGTTTTTCATGTCTGGCAGTGTTTGGGTGTAGCCATAGGAGAGCAGTAGTAATTTGGAATATAACGGCCTAGAGGTGGGTGAACTGGCAGAGTTCAAGTTTGTGCAGTTCTCCTGGCAACCTGGCAATTCTAGAAAAACTTAATTCACCCAAACCAATTTTTCTTTAGTGGGAAAGAAAACTTAGCTTAATACTGAAATAAACAGAATTTTCAGTCTGGTCTTAGAGTTACTAAAGCAGAGTACACAATAAAAGAAAGCAATACAATTTCACAAATGAGATGAATTGTGTAGGATAAAAAAAAATTTTGTTTAGTCTCCAGATTTCACATGAATTCACATGAAGGAAGGGGACGGAGAAGTTAGTAACTATGGATGTTGAACTGAGCACAGTAGTATCAGCAAACATGTTGACTTTTCTTGTATTACATAGCTTTGTACCTTTAATCTGTTCTGATTCACTGGTATATCCTTCCAAGCAAGTCTTTCATTTCTCCAAAGCAGTAGTTTTTCTCAAACTGTCTGTTGCTTGCACTATGACATAAAACCATGGCAAAACTATTTGTTCTAAATAGAGTGGCTTTATTTTTTTTTTATCAAATGAATTTGAAAATGTGCATGTGGACTACAGCTAATTAAGACTGTATGGGTATATTATCCTTATGTGATAGGGACCACAAGTTTCTACAACATCCTGATCTGGTCATAATTAATCATGACAAGGATCATGCTGAGCTGAAAGTAATTAGTTACAGCCTAATTAAAGGTCACTACTGACTGTGGTTTTGGGCTTCACCAGATAGATCATGTTATCCTATTTTTTCTGCACAGACAGAAAATAATTAAAGACGATGCAAAAGCATGAAGCAGCTAGAATTTTCCAAATCAATAATAAAAAGAAAAAATGTTACTTACACCAAAGATCTTAACCTATTTCAGGGAACTTAACAGAGTAAAAAAAATTCAAAGAACAGTGCAGATAGTGCAGAAGAGATAATTATGCCACATAAATGAAATCTCCCTCCTGGTAGTAATGACAGACATTGTGGGCTCTCAACATTACTGCAACCTTGTCAGCTGCCACCGGGGCAGCATGTTTTGGCACATCATTTTCTGACTAATATAAGGTTAGGAAACATAGTATTTTGGGAAGGTAATGGAAAAGGCAAGCTAATATGGAAGACTGTCCTGCCTCCATCTTCTGTTTTGTCAGCCTAACTTTCTGGAGCTGCAACTCCTGGAGCTGATCCTTCCTGCAATTCCCCAATCTTCCCCAAGGCCTGATACTGAGTGGGGTTAGGTGATCTTCAAAATTAATTTAGCAAATGACATTTATCACTAGAAGTGGCACCTTGTAGAGATCAGCAACAGCCTCTGTGCTCTCACAGTCATCCTCTTCCTCCAGATCCCACTGTGCTTGCCAGTGTTTCTCTATCAGTTCGTGGTAAGCCTAAAAGAAACACAGTAGGTATATTTAAATAGCTGAAAAGATCTTAATAGTTTCCTGTGATCTTTCCCTTTTCTTCCTTGATGTTCTTTCCATGTATCACTACAACAGTAATTGTTCACCTGGAACCATGACTCAGAAGGAAATGAAACTTGCCTTACCACCTTAATTTGAGTGTATCCCGTCTTGAGTATAAAATTCCTTAGCCTCAGCAATATGGGGTTAAATAATATGTACATATTACTACAAAACATGTGAAATTATCTGATTTGAAACCTGCTTTCCAATGTACGAATATCACTACATCACAGACATTACTCTGAGGTGCAGAACAGACATCTGACACCACCACAGGACACCTGAGTTACAGCTGTATCACACTGTACAGGGCTTTTGCACTGAGGTTAGTCACCATGTCCCATGGTGGTTCCTAAAAGGTTGATCTGTGATATGGTCCTGACTTGGTCCTTGGTCACAGTTTTAAGAGGGATGCAATTTTTTTCTTCAAGTGAGGACTGTGACTGTGGATGTGTTGGCAGGCTCATGGAAGATTATATTTCACAAAGATTACCTCAATCTACAGACTAATGAGTAGCATTATACATAAATATTACATATTTAGATTTAATCTGCCAAGTGCTCCCTTTCACTCCCACGGTAACTATGGCTTTCTTCACTAGCTATGTCAAAAGAGCTCTTCTAAAGTGGACCAAAGTGCCCATAAACTCTTCATCATTCTTGTAGAGGTAGAATTAAAAGTTCACATGTCTCATGGAGTCATACTTCATGACAGAATTTGACAAATTACTGCTATAACTTGTATGTCCACTGTGGGTAGGCAGAGAGAGACTGGATTACTGTAACTGTATGGTTTGTGTTCTTCATTGATCATTCCTGTATTCTCTGACAGTAAAAGACAAAATTAAAATGCTTCTTTTCCAACAGAAACACAGATGAAGGAGAAAGAATGATACAGGAACTCTAATCTTTACTATGTACCTCATTCTGTCTTATCAAAAAATCAGATCTCCAGCAACTCAATTGTTACCACCCTACTTGTGTTCAGAACAATCTGATGTGAATGAAGTTTATTGCAAAATCCACCATCATAACTGGCAACCATTTAAAATTCAGCAGAAAGGTCAGTTACTGGCAAGGCTGCTACCATGGTGGTGTGAGCCCCCTGATGAGGTGAAAGGGGAAAGGCAGAGAAAAGAAGTGGTTTTGATGGGTACAGTTCTGGGCTCATGGTGAGGCTTTGGAATCAATTCCTTTACTGTTGGGCTGGCTGTGAAATTATGAAACAAACTTAAAATAGCTCCTCAGCGCCAAGTGGATTGTTCTCACAAAATAATTACTGGACCATTTAAATCAAACCATGGGAGCTGCAGGTAAAAATTTTTCTTATTCTTCACAGAGTTTCTGCTCTTAAGACCCCATCTGTTCTGGGACAAAAGACTCTCCCACTGTGCAGCAGAAAGGCTTACATTTCTGACTTTCATAATTTGTACACAGGCATTCCATAATCCTAAGACTCAGCTGTGTTCTGTCCTGCAGCATGAAGTGCAAGTTGCCCCTCCCTGCTCAGCTTGTCAGAAAGCTGTTGAGTAGGCTTAGTTAAATTCTAGACTTATGATCTGCTCATAAGGTGTACAGAATAGAGCATCTCTAGCACAAAGCTGTGTGGCTCTACCTTTGTAGGGAAGGAGTCTTAATGCAAAATTTTTAAGCTTTATTCAATGAGTCGGGGATGTGTCCAAGAGTGTCCAATGCTGTGTAAAAGGAAAACACATTCACAAGTGCACACTGGCTACAAAAATGTGTGACAGAATTATTTGTCTCAAGTTACGAAAAGCCAAAGATGTAAAAAGTGCTCTACTTGTTTTGAAGTGAGGTGTTGCCAGGCAGGTGTGCATAGAGAAACAGTAACTGCATTATCCAATTCATACAATACAATTAAAGAATATGGCCCCACAGTGCAAAATCAGTGTTAAGATCAATAAATTTTGACAGTTTGCTGCAGTTGGAATCTGGGTCTTCTCATACAGTCATTTCATCTAAGTTACTAGATTTCATCAAAAGTTTAATGCTGCTGGATGTAACCACTTGCACCTTAAATTACTTCTTTTCATGAAAATTGAGGATTGATTTTTTTTTAATTCTTAATAACTTGGGTTTTCAATTCTCAGCAGTTACTCAAATTTTGAAATTCTCACCATTTAGAATTAAGAACTCTGATTTTGTATATTCATTTGGAACAATAATAACAAATCTCTATATAAAATATGACCATGAAAACATTACACTGGCCACTGTATACAATATTAAACTATCAATTGCAAATATTCTCTAAGGCATCCTGCCAGAGATCATAACTAGTTTTTCCTCTACTTCTCTGAAATTTGGTAAGTCTTTTGAGCCTCAGTAACCCTACTCATAGAAAAGCAAGCAGATCAATGCAGACTGTTTTCTTTTGTAATGCAGGCCAGATACTTTCCTCCAGGTATTTCCTGTCTTGAAGCAAACACACAGTATCTAAGTAAAAGCTGTTTTCTACAAAACAAGCAATTTTGCATTAACCCCACTGGCATTCTCTTCCAATGCAACAACACTGCAGGAAAAGCCATGGCAACAGGGATTCTGACCCTGTCTACCTGTGCTACTGCACATGACTCTCATGAGGACCCAAAACTCCCAGTTTTACAGAACAGAGAAATCTGCAATACATCTGGCCTTAAAAACTAATAGAATAACGAAAATAAGCTTTTACTTGTTCACCTTGAGAAAATTATGAACATCTTCAGTAAAAGAAGTCTTTCTAAGGAGACTCCCTTGTTCAGCTTCCCGTCTGCGTTTGAACTCTTCCTTCCTCTTCACACGGCACTGCAGCCGTTTCAAGATCAGGTCTTTACTTTGTTGCATGCATTCTGGAACATAAACCACAAACAATTAGGCACCACAACTCCACAGGGAGAAAGCAGCATCTGCTACTGTCACACAACATAAGCTCACGGAAATCTGTTAGCGAGTGAAATAGACAAGTAATCACCATGCAGGATTTGAAATTAGCTTCTTACCCTGATGGCCTTTTTGGACGTGAGCTTCTAGTTTGTTACATGGTACTTCAAGCTATCAGGATTTTGGACTGCTACCATTCTTCCCCCTCTCTTTCACTGGTGCTGCTGTTTATGCAAAGGCAGCCTCAGTTCAAGAAACAGATTCCCTCAAGCAGCATCCCAAACCTCCCCCTCCTGCTTCAGGAAGGTTGGTAAGTGGCTCATTACCTAATTGTAGATATGCAAATGTTGCTGCAAGGACAGGGGCAGTAACATATGGTGGGGAGAAAAGGTCTAAAGCAGTGCTAGTTCAAATTAGCTTGAACTGGCATGCAGCCATGCATACCAAACTTCTAAAGTGACTCATCCAAGAACCTGCAGTAGAAGTTGTCAAGGGCCCTCCAATTTTGTGCTAGTAATGTGAGCTATTTGGGACTAAATTCCTCCCCTCTTCATTCCCCCTGTAGTTCCAAGTGATATATAAATTCATGATTCTATTTGCATCCCGGGCTGCTGAGTGCAGTCGGTGCTTTAAATGTTCTGCCACTTCATGTCTCATTGCCTGTCCACCTAAGAAGAATTTTATTCATTTCCTCCAGCTGCCCTGCCCCAGAGCAGTACTTCACTCCTGACACAAGCAGCTAAAGGGGAATGCAAAACAACAGTTACCTGTGGCTGTTGTTCTGCCACTACATCAGGCTGCTTTAACTAAGAGAAATTATTTTGTAGAGAAACAAAAGGACCACAGTACTGCACCACCAAGAATGTTATTTATTCTCCATGCTAGTTTATTGTGCTTATCCACAGGCTGGTGATGCACTGACAGAATACTTGAAAGTGCACCAAAAGTACAGGAGAGCCTGTAATGAAAATATCACTCAAGTAAATGTAGCAGTGTTTTACTTTTAAACACTACTGATTCTTCACTACTTCCTTGTTTTGTATCCTGGAAGCACAGTCTTGCTGGCTTTGTGCTCTGTTTGTAAATTATAGGTACAGTTTAACTTTTGTATTTAAGAGCTCATAAGAAAGGTCAACATAAGACTCTACTGGAATAAATGTTGCACTCCAGATAATGTTTTTTTAAAGCACATTTCATTTCTATCTAAAACCAGGAGGCTGATAATGTTCTTCTGCACAGGATGTACTAACTATAATATATAGCTATATATAACTAGAAACACCTACTTTGCATAAAATAAAAGCCTTGACAGAGGTATTTTTGCTTTGGAACAAGTGAAAATTGACAAAAAGAATGAAAAATCACCCAGAGACACCCATTTATGTTTAAAGAATGTTAGTGGGTGAACCTAGGCTGAAAACTATGAACTAGGCATAGACAGTTTTAGAAGCAAATATCCATGAAAAAACTATATCACAATATACATGTATTGTGAATATCAGCAAACTGTTCATCGAGCTAGATGTTCTGAAAGAGGATTAAGTCTGCAGCACTTTCTGTGATGAAAAAACTGGCTCAGTAGATGACAGGAGAGTGGTGAATACTGGCTACCTTGACTTCAGGTAGGTTTTCAATGCAGTCTCCTGACAGAGCCTCACAGAGAAGAGGATGGATGAGCACACAGTGAGAAGGACTGAAAACTTGCTCAAAGTCTACCTGGAAGCCAGCACCTACTGGTGTACCCAGGGGTCAATACTGACTGAAATCCTCCTCAGTAGCCTCATTAATAACCTGGATGATGGGGCATAGTGCAAATTTAGCAAGTCTGCAGAGGTCACAAAAAATGGGAGGACTGGCTGATATACCACAAATGCTTGTACTTCCATCCATAGGGCACTTGACAAACTGGAGAAATGGGCTGATGCAAATCTCCTGAAGCTTAACAAAGCAAGTGCAAAGTGCTGCACCTGGGGAGGAACAACCCCAGCACAAGCACATGCTGGGGACTGCCCAGCTGCAAAGCAGTGGGCAGGAAAGGACCTGGGGCTTCTGGTGGGCACCAGGTTGAACATAAGCCAGCAGGTACAGGTAGGGGATCTTTTCCCTCCATTTAGCTCTGGTTAGGCCACACCTGGAGGGCTGTGTCCAGTTCTGGGCTCTACAGCCAAGTACAAGAGAGACATGGAGATACTGAAGAGAATTCAACAAAGGGCCACAAAGATGATGAATGGACTGGAGCATGTCTCCTATGAGAAAAAGCTGAGAGCTATTCAGCTTAGAGAAGAGAAGGCTCAGGAGGTGATCTGAGCATGTATATCAATACCTGGAGAGTGGGTACAAAGAAAATAGAGCCACCCTTTTCTGCTGTGCCCAGTGAAAGGACCAGAGACAGCTGCCAGAAACTGAAACACAGGAGGTTGGTTTCTTTTACCATGAGGATGACTGGGCACTGGAACAGGTGGCCCAGGTGGAGTCTCCATTCTTGGAGACAGAAGCTGTTTGGATATGATCCTGGGCAACCAACAGTAGCTCAACCTGCTTGAGCAGACAGCGTGGACCCCACAACCTCCAGAAGTTCTTTCAACCTTAACCACCTTGTGATTCTGTGAATTTATGACTGTGAGATAAGGCACAAATTATCACCACTAAGCCCAAAGTGAGTGAGAGAACATCCTGCAACAAGACTGCATTCATTCTGACTGTTCAGTTCACTGAACTCTAAACTTAATACCATTTTGCTATGACAATTTTCTTTAAATATATCCAAAAGTAGCAGAAATGGTTCTGGAAATTGTGTTGAAGTAGTTCTCATTATTCTCCTTCTGCCTAAACATTTACTGCAATTTTCTGTGAGTGCTGATGGGAGGCACTGAGCCCTGAAACAGCACCAATCAGAGAAGCTAGAGCTATATTTCTCAACATTGGGCATTAGCTAATATACAAAATGACACAAGGAGAACCTTAAATCAGTGGGTCAGTTAGCTTAGACTTTATTATAATTGTGTACTTTTCAGATAGGCAATATGAAGAGGTGTAAGAAGAAAAGGAAAAGACTCCATTTTAGAAGTATTTTAGTCTCACATAATGAAAGAGATTTATAGAAGGATAAGCTTTAACATTATCTTTATGGAAGAGTGATAGCACAACTGCTTCTAGCTTTACATGCCAGCAGGAAATTCTAGGACAGCGTTTTATGTCAGCCAGTATCACCAGCAATGCCAAGTATTTGAACAGTAAATGGAGAAATATCACAAATACTTGTAGCAAGTGTGATTCTTCTTCTATATTCAAATTAATGCAATTAGATTATTTGAACTATAGATTAAGTACCTAGTAATACTTGGAACAAGACATAAAAGGCCTAAAGTCAAAAATACATCCAAACATTCCAAACATACATCCTCCAGAATAAAACTGATCCTGGTCAATTCATTAGTATCTTTTTAAAACAGATTTTATATATATGTGTATATATATATATATATATATATGGCCTGAAGCTGTAATTTTTTTACTCTTTAAAACAATGAGAACTCATGTTAGTTATGAGCTCCAGTCTAAGTACTCACCATTACTGTAATGTGCCAGCTGTTCCCAGAAGGCCTTGTGCAGATCTGTTAGAAGTTCTTCCTTTTGCCGGACTGAAAGATTATTCTTTACAGTTAAGTGGTCCAGAATATTTGACACAGCGTTTAATCTACCCTTACACTCTTCTGGTATAGAGGACTTCAGTGAATCAATCATTTTCACCATAAGCTCCCAGTTGAATAACCTTTCCTGAATGTCCTAAAACAAACATAAAAGTCCTGTTTAGAAATCAAGAATCTGTCTTTGGTTGTGCTTTCCTTTCATTGAATTACTGATTCCCAAACCACAAAGAAAACCACTGAGGCTTCTCAAAACCATGTGAATAACCACCTTCATGTGCTTAAATACTTCTGAAAGTGTTGATCAGTGCAGCAGTTGATCAGGCTAGCAGTAGGTTTATTGAATGTTCAGTTGCAAGAGCTAACCTAAAATTATTAATATTTTTCATTATTTGTAGCTGTCAAGAAGACATTAAGTCTGTAAAAGATAATAGCAGCCTTGCAGAACAAACTTAAATACTCAAGGAGGGTAGATGGACAGAATTTAACATGGAAGTCCCGGACCTCTTTTTAAGATACTACATGGCACACCAGTACAGATCCTCATTTTGAAAGGAGGACACATACCTGATTCCTTCAAATACAGAGTTCAATACATTTACTAAAAATTATTGTAATTGACTATGGCCTAGCAGCTTTCATTGCACTATTAAAGAAGCAGCCCATGATCACAGTAGGGAAAGATTTCCTGGGTTAAAGTGCAGCTGCTTTAAACAATGCTGCAAGGTTAGAAAGAGTTTGACAATGCTGTGCCAAGTTAACAGCTGGACTTGATCTCAAGGGTCTTTTCCAAACCAAGTGATTCTATGATTCTCTGACCTACTGAAATTAATAGAGATGTACCTACAATGACCTCTGCAATGAGATTTCAGCATCATTACAGTAGTGACTTCAGGCAGGAATATCTCCTGTATCTGTATCCAGATATCTTATCTGCAATCTGCCCATCTGAAGGAATTTACTGTACAGCAGTCCAGTTTGGGTCAAGTGTGACAAGCAGTCCAGTTTGGGTCAAGTGTGACTTTTTTCATACTTGGCCAGCTCAGTCTACTTAGCTGCTCCAATGCAAAGCTAAAAAGCTAACAATTACTGCATCTGTTTATACACCAAATTACTAATAAATGCAGTGATTACAATTGTATGTTAATCTATAAATTGCATGTAACTCCTTCAGTATATCCAGTGCAAAAAACAATACAGGAACTGTCAGATTTAACACAACATAAAGCACCGTGCTGGTGCAGCACTTATGAACACAGTTTTCCCTCTTCAGACCATATCACTAAGAGTTGATAAGAATTTTCAATTCAAATTAAAGTCACTGAACACACAGAAACACCCTCAAATTTATATTAGGATTTGTCAGTCAAAGTGGAATAAATATTTTGAAAGAAAAAGAAATTTCATAATGCCCACAGTAACAATTCTCCATTAATTAGATCTAGTGCTCTCACTCCTGCTTCATCAGCTGCATTAATAAAACTTTTTCCTTGTATGACTACCTAAATGGTATTCTGAGAATTAGAACTCAAGTGCAGAGTTTTCATCCTCCTGTGAGTCTTCCTAAACTGCAATGGAAGCTGAGCCCTTTACAATAAAGCTCAAAGACAACTGGATTAAGCAGTCTACATTACTCCTGAGGCAGGATTGACAGACTCTGTGCACTGACATAATTCTTTCTGTTCAGATTGACTAAATCTGCCTCAACTTTTATTTCTTTTTTACTTTACCATTGCCTGCAAGTCTTGAAATTCACTTAACAAGCTTTCTACTGCAATCATCTTCTCAGTCAGATCCATCATTATCTTTGTTGCTTTGGCACTTGAGCATTTTGATTGGTCCAAAAAATCCTGCTGGGCTTTGTCAATCTGCTTCCAGAAGGCTTCCATCTGTGGAATATGAATCAAAAAACCAACCCATGTTCCCTCATTAATCATCTGGTAGTTCATTACAGAAAGAGGCATATATATGAGTCTACTGAAATACAAGTCACTGGGATTACAGACAGCTCTCAGTATTGGTTATATTGAACAATTTGCAAAGCTAAAGAGAATATTAGATATTTTACATATATATATATATAAATAATATAATGGGGGGTGGCACATAAGCAGTAGGTCAAACTTGACCTTTTAAAATAACTGTAGTCATTCTTTTTAACTACCTAAGGATTTCTTAATTCTCTACATAGTGCATCTATAAGAGCCTATAAGGTTTTCCATATTGATGGTAAAACCTATAAAATAAACTGCATCCCTTTTATTCTGGGAAGTTTATTTAGCTGTAGGAACAGGTATTCTAGTCAAACAACATTTTTACAAAAAAAGAAAAACTGAAAATTATTACTGTTTTACACCATGAAAGCCTTTCACAGCTAGATGCTACACAAGCACTTTACTGGCTGGAATTAAGTACTTTATGCAGTGTCAGCACAGTGTATGTACCAATACTGATAGATTATTGTATGGCCAATCTCTAGTTTTAGGTTCTGATTCCACAAACACGACTGTGCACAACTGTCAATATTCTGTGCTCCATGGGATTACCTGTACACACAAACAAGTAAAAAATGCATCCATAACCAAGATTTCTATTAAGTATCCACAAGTTTTGGAAAAAAATGTGATTATGGCATCTGTGAGCATAGCAAAAACCCCTTTATATTCTCAGAGGAAGACTAGATTAGTTCAAGGCACTGATTTGTACAAATCTGCATAGAGGGAAATTATTTTCAATATGATGAAAAGCATCTACAGGCACCAGAGTGACAGACCCACCAAAGGATGATTGCTGCTGGTGAATAAATGCCTCATGTTGCTCAGCAAGGTTGCCAACAATTATTTTTACGTGACAAGCTCTGGAAAACTCTAATTTTTCCAGAGAGAAAAGTTAAAGGGCAAAAGAAACTTCACACAGATGTTCCAATGTTACGAGGACTTCCACTATAAAGTGAAGGGCTCAGAGAATCAAAAGAAAGCTGAGAACATTCCCAGTGAAGCACTTAAGCACCAGACATTTAAAAATGTTAACTCCTGTATGAAAAAGGCCCCAGGCTGGGGTGATAGGCTGTTTGGTCCAGGGCTGAAGTGCCACAGTCAGCTCACAGAGCTGTCCCTCTCTCATTTTCACAGCAGTCAATTTGCTCAAACTTCAAAAACAGGGCTGGGAAGAATATTACTCAGTTACTGGAAAATAATACACAATGTTCTTAACCTCCAGTTTTCTAGGCTGAAAGCTATACTGACACAGTGAATTTACTTCAGAGAAAAAAAAAATTTATGTTGAAAATCAAATGCCTGCTATCAAACTGTATTTTCACATCAAATAATGTAAATATATTCTCATGTGGAAAGTTGCTAAAGAAAAGTGCTTTGCTAAAGTAAATGGACAAAATATATTAAAACACTGCCCAGCAACTATATTCTTAGTGCTTTTTCAGCTGAAAAAAAAATTGTAGTCTCTTATTACTGTCTTACTCAGTTATGGGGATTGACAAAAGCAAGGTGCCAGAATAAAATTCCTAAAAGTCAGGCTATACATAGGCTTGCAATAAATCTTACCAACAGACAAGCATCAGACATTTCTCAGCTGATAAAACAGTAGTGTTTTACAAAATACATAAAAAATGTTTTATCTATAAAAACATATTGACACCCGAAGGTAGTTGGAAATATTTTGTTAGGGCAGAGTAAAAATATTTTCAGGACTTGTACACATATAAAATACTAACTTTGGACTACTCAACAAAACCATTGCACTAAAGAACTCCCCACTGAAAGAATAATACTAAAATAAAATTTCAGAAAAAATCAAAAAGTTACATTATCTATTACGTGCTCAGAATACTCCCTTTCTCTCCTTTCTAGGTCTTCTAGAGTCTGGAACTCTGAATTATGGGCTCCTGACATTTCAACATTCTGGAGTCTAGAGTCAAGTTGTTTCTGTAATTCTTCAAAATCCTAGGGAAAAAAAAAATCGAGCAATTTGTTAAACAGAAAAACAGACATAACTTCTAAATTTGGGAGTGAATCTGCATGTCAGTCCTGGCTCATGGCTAAGGAAGCTGAACAGGAGTGTTCAGAAAGTTCTGTCTCTTGGTAATGTGCTTTCTGTAGTAAGCAAGGAAATCTCCAGATATATGGCAGCTCTGAACTAAACTTCATACAAATACTTACATTTCCACTAGGATGTGAGAACAGTCAAGACTGTGGTCCACCTCCACTGAATTCAAGTTTTAGCAAACACTACTTCATGAGCTTTTATGCTAATAACCCCTGGAATCTATCTATGAATATTTTTATTTCAATGCATGTGCCCCATGTTCAATGGCAGCTATGAGTGTACATGCTGTGTTGAAAAGCTCAGGTAAGTATCCAGGTGATAATCAGACAGTGATTCCTGCAGAGTACTGGATGAACACACATGGATGAACACACCTGTAATGCTCATAAGGGACAAATTACAGGCTGCATGATTACATGAGGTTTTACAGTTTTTCAGTCCTTTAGAAGCTAGGGTGATTTCTTCTGAAAGCTGATGTTGCTGACAAATACTAGTCTGCTGCCATTGCTTAGTAAGTTGATACCCAAAAGAGTGATTCTTCCTTCACTGCAACATGCCTTACACAGCAGACCGACTTCTAATACCACCTACTTTTGGCTGTCAATGCATTAACTTGATATCCTTGTGCCTTAAAGAAATATAAGGAGAGTTTGGCAAGCTTCACTACCAATTTCCTCAAAATTCCAAGAATTTTTATGATACAGAATTAAAAGAGGAAAATGCTATCAGCAATAAAACATGGAACACTTTTGCTTATCACCAACATCTCTTTTACATGGTGGTCGTAACCAGCCTTGTTTCTTGTATGATATCCCACCTCTAAGACTGTCAGGTTTACAAGATACTTCTTTCCATCACAGAGGACACAGAAACCATATACTGGTACTTAAACAACTGGACTTTTCTGGCAATTATTGCATCTAATTATTCAGATTTAGTCCTTACCTTGCAGCATCTTAGGAGCATGAAGACACCAATGCCATCAAACTTCACTGAGAATTAGGTTCTATCAGGAAACATGCCTATTCTAGATTAGCTCTGTTTATAATTTGGAGTCATCACCAGAAGACCACTAGTAAAAGGATTTTGCACATCTCATCTCACTTTTCATCTAGTAAATACAATAAGCTTTAATACTAAAGCTGAGAATTTAAGGCAGAAGAGTGCTTTAATGCAAAATACATTCTGATATAAATCATGAGTATAATTACAGAGATTCCTTGTAGCAATTCACAGATTGTGAGACTGCACAAAGTATTCAACAATTAGAACTCATGAGCTGATAGACTAATGCCTGGATGTGAAATTCCACCTACATGTAAGAAAAGCACAATTGGTTCTGTGATTAGGTTCTCAGGACAAACATCCAAGACTTGGATTGGCAGGGCACTGGATAACGTTACATAAAACAAAGCTTCCTACAGAAGCTTGACCAGACAATCTCAAGATGTGCTTCTCAATCCAGATTTTTCTGTGACTCTAAACTGCAAAGTGGAACCAATAGCTCTCCTATTTTCTATAGTTTTGTAAAGCTTTATCTTCCTTCTAATAACCTTAGAGATAGTACTGTGACTGTACCCGAAATGCACACTGACTGTCAATATATATTTTCCAGTTCAGAAGTGGTATGGGGACTTCAATACAAGTAGAGGAAAGAAAAAAGGATGATGAGGGAAATAAGTATATTTTCCCCTGATTAAAGCCTTGAGCTTTATACTGCTACTTTATTTCCTGCTGTTTTATTATCAGCAAGATACCTGGGACCAAACAAAGCCTCTGACAATCAGAAATTATTAAATCTGAATGAATAAGGCTCAAATGTTCTGTTTGCTTAAACAGATTCAACTACAAAATATTTTATCTTTAACAGATTACACAGATCACTTCAAACAGCAACAAAGAGTAAAAGCACACAAGTTAATGAAGAAAATCATCTAACAAGGGAGTTTCTTCACATTTTCTTCAGAAATAGAATACAAATGACATTGCTGTTCAAAAGGAGTAGATGAAATGGCCTGCTGTGGTAATAAGATTAACTCTTATTTTGCGTGATCTTAAATATTAACCAATAAACCCACTTACCTTTTCCTGATTTAAAAGGATTTTCTTCAACAAACTATCAGTAATCTTCTTTTTATGATGGAAGTCTGTGAGGTATATCTTGAAAACTTGAATAAACATCTGTTTAAAATGAAGGAAACAAAACCCAGGTTAAGTGCCTGTTCGTCATTGTAAGGACATATTTGTGATAACTTTTGCTGATTTAATCCATCAGGGAGATTATAGTGAATCATAAGTGAAATAACAGATAAATTAATAGATAAATCACCAGCAACTCTCCAGTACTTCCAATGTGAAAAACTCTCTGGTTTTGGCTCCAGTGAGATACTAGAAGATGGTATTACACAAAATCTCATATATCCTTGTAAGCAGACAGACACATTTGAAACTATTCTTGACTGGAGAAATGCAAATCACTTGAAAATACAAAGCCCATTTTTCTAAAGCTTAATGAACCCCTAAACTGGAAGACATTAACTATTCAAAAGATACTAAAGACTCATTATTCTGACTTCAACTGTAGTCAGCCACATGATACATCAAACATTTTTATGCACAACCCAAAAGAAACTATCTCAAGTTTTAGCTAGATTCTCTTGTAAGAAAAATACTTAATTTCTATTTGTATGCCTTTTTTTTTTTTAATTAAGACTGTAATACTAGTGTCTTCAAAAAGATGTTTTTGAATTTAACACTGGGAAAACTTTTGCTTAACCTTTTCCCCTCTTGCCTCAATTAGAGTTTCAGTGTAAGGTTAATTCACTTCATTAACTGCTACAGCACTTTCCACTTATTGTGGAAATAAAAATATGTGAAATTTAACAGCCATCTGCCTGTTCCTCATAATCTTGAAAACAATATGACGCAGAACTTGCCTGCATAAAATCTATAAAAACATAAATAAACACACATTTACATATAGAGACAGTTATTGAAGCCAATATGTCAGGTGAGCAAAATCTAGAAAATACATAATTAGAGCTCAACAGAAGAGAAAACCATATAGCACTCATCTTTTGGATATCACTTGCAAATGTTTTGGACAGGAGTTTGTCAAGTTTTGAACACACTATCAAGATACCTTATATAGTAAAAAGAAAACAAAGGGTTCAGGAGAAGACTGAAAGAAAAGTATGTATTTCCTTAGACCTGATGCCAAGAAGGACTGAAATCAGAGAAAGGAGAGTGGGAAAGGAAGAAATTATTCTCAGACTGATTTATTTTTTTCCCTTTTTTCCTTCTAGCAAAAATATAAAGCAACTTAAATATTCAGCTAAAGGCCAAAGTAATTTGTGGTGATTTCTGGTGTGCCACAAAGCATGTTAAATGCTTATTTTCTCTGTGTTTCTGCGTTTACATCACTATGCTGCTTCTTACTTTCCTTTCGAAATTGATTACTAACTTTGACATCAAGTTCAACCTTCTATAATCAAGCTAAACTTCCTTCTGGAATGTGATCACAAGTTCCCTTTCTCATCTAACTACATGTGGATAATCCATCAGATGAGAAATTGCTTCCCAGGTTAACTTTCCTGTTTCCTCCTTTGGGTTGTGTAGAAATTTGTTCAGAAAATCTCACCATTTGAAATATTCTCAGTGGATTTAGTAAATTATAAAAGAAATTACCAATTTGTTTAAACAGAGCCCAAGAAAAGAGGAGAGGAGAAAGCCATAGACTTTATGTCCAGATTCATATTTACTGAGCTAAAACTCAGTAGCAGTAATGGTGCTTACTTGATCATACCTAGTCACCACAAATAATCATTACTGAGTATCCCCTGGGTTTAATTGTATTTCTCTTTTTCTCTACTTTTTGTTTTTCCCCTGTCAGTTTTGGATGCTGTGACTTGATGTAGGTAGTTATCCATGGTTTAAATGGTACTTTAATCCTTCAGTTGTACAAAATCACAACTATTGTACTTATCACAATGTTACTGATTCAGTTGAACTGAATTTTCAATTTTATTCCAAGAGCTTTAAGTCTTTGAAGTTGCAACACACAAACAAGCAAGTTTGTCCTTAAGACAAACTCATCTATTAAATAATTTATTACTCTTTTTTTATGAGCCTCCAGTGCTGTATGTTAATCCCTGGTGTAACGTTTAAAACCAAATTTTTGTATTTGCTATATTGGTATTTCACAGACCAGTATACTTCATTATGTTTTACATCTTTAGGAAGCTCATATATATATGCATAGTAGGAGGAAAAAAAAGAAAAGATAATAATGTGGAAATGCAACTCTGCTACACTACATCCCACCTAGCCAGCTGTTTATGTTATTTCCTAAACTGATATTCAACAAAGATGTTCAAAACAATGAGCTAAAAATGAGATAGAAGTACTTACCACTTGTTTTTCTTTTCTGAGTTCAGTGTCAAGAAGCATGAGATCTTTTAAAGTAAGACTGCAAAGGCAGAGCTTAACATCAAAACTAAAACAAAGATTAAAAACGCATTAATAGCAATCTAAATGACAGTTACACAAAAGGACAACACAATCTAAGTTTCATCTAATCACTATATTCCCCTAAAAACACTGCCCTGAAACAGAAGTGAGGTCACTTTATTTCTCCATTGCCTTTTTCAGAAAAATTTCTGTATGTAAAAGTAAACAAGACAAAGTAGTGCTTTTAATAAAGTTGGCGTTGCAGTTTCCTCTGGAAAAAGACAAGGTGAACACAGTGGCATGAGTGGATATAACCAGGGAAAACATGGCTTTAAATTAAAACAGCCATAATCAGAGTGGATATTGTGTAAATATTCTTCACAGCTCGTACCCTTCCCAGTCCCCACGACAGAAATATGATTTTCTTACTCTTGCTAGTGAGAGTGCAGAGGCATGTATTCATCTAGGGGTACCGTGCCGTGGTGCAGCTGAAAGGAAATCAGAGCTGACAGTCCATTTCAATTACCTCTACCTGCTCCTCAGCAGTGTCAGAGAGGAACTGTTTTCCCAGAGTAAGACATGAGTAGTTCCCATGAAAACAGAGAGAACAGACCACTGAGTGTTCTCAAGGCACCTGCAGTGTGAGATGGCATTGTACAGTGCAGAGGACTCCACCCCCAGCACACATCAACTGTGTAAGAGATGTAACAAAGACATCTCCTTATCCTAACAGTGATACACCTTTTATGAGACAGCTTTTGGCCAGTTCTGATTCCAAAAATTTCCCACAAAGAACAGGATGACTTCCAACAGCTTAATGTATTCATCTCCCCAACAACTTTTTTAGGGTTATAAACAGATAACCCTGTCCTGACGTCGTGGCTATGTGCATTCATGCCTAGCCTTTCACCTTTAGTGACTGTCCTAAAAACACAGGAAATGACCAAACAAGGGCAAGTTTACTGCTTACCTCTCACATGTCAGCACTTCAGGGAAGCTGGCCACATTTAGGAAGGCTCGAGCCTGAAATCTGTCATCGCTGGTTGTGGAATGTATTGTTGTGGAGGAACTACAATCCTCTTTGTCTCCCTGACTCAGGGATCCCAGGCTGCCTGACATAGATGTCTCTACCACTTGATTAGGCAGAACTGCCTGCTTTGGATTCTCATGCAAAGATGGATTGGATGAGCCATCTGCCAAAGGCTGTAAGTCAAACAAAATTCACAAGGTCAATTATTACAACACAATTAGGAGACAAACATCACATCAATTTTCCGTGTTTACTTTTAAGGGAAAAGTTAAACAGTATACAGTGCAAAAGTGTTTCCATATACATGACAGGCACTGCCCAGGAAAGCATTCTTCAGTTGCAGTTAGCTGCTTGGTGCATGCTTTCTCTTTTCCTTTTAGATCCTGGTGGTGTTCTTCTTAGGGCTTCTTAGACAGATCCAAATTCTATTAAAGTCAAGGAGAAGACAACCTCTCCTAAACACAGTGAAAATTGACTGGACACCACATAAAGCACTGCAGATTTCAGGGGGAGCTGAAAGCAGCTGACATCATACAGAATAAGCCCTGAGTCAATGGAATATTAAAAAAAAAAAAAAAATCCCTATTAAGGAGATTGGCAGTAAATTTTCTTCCATTACTTGACTCTGCAAATTTTTGACCCAGAATAATTTTCATTAATTTTTACAAGTAGAGTCTAAAACCTTACCCTAAATTTCTGGTTGATGGGATAGATCACTTTTGCCTTTAATGCGAATGCTGCGATGTTACTGTTCAGAGGAGACTCACTTTCCTGTATGGAAAAGAACAGAAAACCATTTGGGAACAGCAGCAGATCTGGCAATAACTCACTGCAAGTATCATGTGCTCCTTTTTGTTACACAACTTAAATGTTCCTATTGATAACTGTTTATTGATTGCCTCTGCTTTGGTGCAAGAAGTCTTCTCATAAGGCTCATTATGAGTGGAAAACTTGGAAAGGGAACTCTTGTCATTACGACTGTGACAAAATGTTTTTAATTCTCCAGAAGAAAATAGGGAGTATCTGGTATTTGCAAGGTATTTTGATTTTGTGTCCTAGCAACAACTAAAGACTTTACAAATGAGACTGATAATAAAAACTACTAAAGGATAATAAGCTTCACAGATATCATCATGGCTATAAATTCTGTCTTTCAATTTAAATAAAGAAACAATAAATTAAGCAAACCCAGTCATCATTTTGTCCCAGGAAGTACCTTTATAATACAGCCCTTACCCAAAATCTAGAGAAAATAACAATGTTTTTCCAAAGACGTTTTAATAGATACTGAATTCTTCTCATGCAATTTTCTGTATCATATAATATGACTTTCTGTTACTGCCTTTTTCTAGATGCTGGAACAATGCAATCATCATTTGTTTTGAGAGGTTAGGTACGGCTTAATAAAAGTTTGGCTATAAATAGCACATAAAATGTGTAAATCCAAGCACTATGATTTCCTATTTTATCTCTTTTGGTTTTGTCATATGAAATGAAAGACTCTGATTTGTCAAAACACAGGGTTTTTCATGCAGCTTTTTCTAGGAAATATCAAAGCAATAATAGAGTCTAAAAAATAGAAATGGAAAGAGAAGAGCAAACTATGTAATTCACTAGACATCTACCACTGCACTTCTTCATCTCCATTTCATTTATTTCCATTTTTGGGTTTACTGTTTAAGTGTAGAACACTTGCCCAAAGTGAGCAGTCCCAGCACTGCAATAGTTCATCAGAGACGAGAGTGGACAGAGCTATTGCTCTGCAGTGGCTGGAGGCAGAGCAGCCAGTGCAAAGCTGGAAAGCTGTATTGCAGTGTGCTAAAACTAATACATCCTGCTTCTCAGCAGGCATAAGTAACACACAGTTATTATTAATACAGTAGTTACGGTAGTGTTGCAATGTGGAAAGTCTCAGAATGAAAATACCTGTTTTTCTGAAGTGCTCTAACCTAATTAAAAGCATTTTCCATCTATGCTTCTTCATAAAATGTCAAATTGATGCTAGTAACAGCAAAAGCCTCTGGAAATCGGGACAAATTAATAGAAAAAAATACATATAACTTCTGTAGTTCGACAAATAGGTGGGAGAAAGTCCCCAATAACAAGGTTACCTCTTAATGTCTTATAAACAAGCCATGTTATGGAAATGATATAGATGTGAATGATCTTACATTTAAAAAACTGTGATCTCATTTCAAAAACACTGGTAATAAGCATAAAGATGCAAAATTGTGCAAGTTCTCCCACAATACTTACAGTTCAAAAAATAACCTAATCCATGCTCATTTGTTATACCCTACTTTAACTCAAGCAAAATGACCAAGCATGTTTTGTCACCACTCCTGATCACAAAGATGAAATGAAGATTCATTACCTGTCAGGATTTAAACCAACAGTTTAAATGTTAACAATAACATTTTTTTGAAATCCTGAAATCAGTTCTTAATCAAGCTAAGCACCAGACTGACTGGGTTTTGACTGACATTTTATGCATGTATTTAATTTATGCATAATAGACTGGATGACAGCTGAACTGCACATTTTTAAATAAGCAGTTTAAATCACAATCTTTAGCTTCAGCAAGAGCAGTCAAATCATCTTTGAGTGAAAGACAGTGATCTAATGCCTACAGTACGACTGGTTCTCCAGTTATTTTGGGATTATAAGAAGAAAAAGTTACTTAAATTACTTGATGTTTTTGTTGAGGGTGGGTTGTTAAGTTTATATTACTTTTTTTCACAAATTCTCTAATTGTGTTTGAATCCCAGCTCACCACAGTGGTCTTTCAGTACTCACAAACTTTTTCTTATATTAATAGTGTTAATTTATCCCATCAGCCTTTTGAAACTAAGGATGACATAGAGATGAAAGCAAAGAAAAAGAAGAAAAGAAAAAAGAACTCAGGATTTTGATTAAAATATCCAAAGAGTGCCCCAGGAGAAACGGAATTCATTAGGGGGAATAAGTGCTCAAAATGGTTGCATTCATAAGCAGCAATCAACTCCCACTCTCCATCTTACATTTTTTCTGAACACTTTTTAAAGTTTCTCTCTCCAAACCCACTAAAATTAAGACAGTCTGGAGCAGGCCCTGAACATTCTCATTGATACATGCAGCAAAATGGACATCCACCTACAAGAGCAGAGCTTTACCTCCAGCACTATTTCCTCTTTTGATGTATAGGGTTCTGCTTTACTTTTCATGAGGGTGTGTTCTTTTTTGTCGTTGTTGAAGCTTTCCAGAAGTTGTTGAGAATCATCTTTCTGAAATTCCAAGAGAAAACATAAAATGTAACACTTCAGATCATGCAGATTAACTGGAAACATTTTCCACAGCAGCCTGGATACATTCATGTCTCCAACATGAAAATTATTCCAGTATTAGTTGAAAGTTTTGGAAGAATACAATCTGAAAATGAATTAAAATTTTACATATTCAAAAAGGAATAATTGAAATTAATGAACTTTTCAATTTTGTCATTCTAGAAGTAGAATTTCAATCTAAAAAGTTTTAAGAGGCTGTGAACACGTCAAATCAATCCATCTGCTCTCAAAATGTCATACTACAGCCTACGGAGGCAACCTCATGGTCTGAGCTCAAACATCTCAATTACAGCAAGTTAACTAAAATTGTCTAGAATTATCAGCAATAAAGAGAATGCCATGTATTTCTGCTCCCCGGCCATGAGACAAACTCCTCAAGTCAAGCTTTATGTGTGTGTAAGTTCCTGTCAGGGGAGAAGTAATTATCAGAAAATGTTCATCACCTTCCTTCTCCAAAAGCAGCCCCTATTATTGGCCTCACTTCACAAACACAAAAAGCCACTGGTAGGGACACAGATACTGTGTGGAAATGAAACCTCCTGCTACACACGATCTTCCCTACACACTACAGAGATCAGTAAAAAATACTAATGTGCCTCCCTCCAAACACAGCTTTGGAAGTAATTTTTTTTTTTTTTAGTGAAGGAAAAGATGGCAGCCACACTACATGGACTACTTTTTAAATTCTTTTTCAGGTTTTCAATCCACTGACTATTTTTTGATGTAGTCTAATGATACAGTTGCAGCCACTATGCATGCCAGACTCATGGAAAGGTTCACCTTAAATTATCTGGCCACTTGGTATGTAAAGTAGTCCATTTTCCCAGAACACAGAGAACAATCCAGCTTTGGAACACATTTAATCCATTATGACTTGCCTCTATCACCTCTCTGGATCTTAGATGGTGCAATAATTCAGATTATATTTTTGGGTTAGCCTTTTAGATGTGCTGAAGTGCAGATGCTGGTTCCTAAAATCCACTTATGAGAAAAGAACAGCTACAAATCTCCCTCAGCAATCTTGTAATTTATTTGTTACCATGGTAAAGATTTCTTCTTAAAACTACCCCACTGTATCCTATTAGTATCAACAAATAAGGGACTTATGCATCTTCCATGCATCCAAGTCCTACAGATTCAGGCTGAGATCTATAAAATAATGATTAATTGGAGCTGAGTTAAAAATGTGTCGGCTTACTGTGGTGCTTAAAGCTGCTTCAGACTCCAGGTAATTGCCCTGCTACCACACTAAGGATAATTTAGCTGCTTGGGATGGAACACATCATACCCAGGAAAGCTATCCCTGCTTTTACTTTGGATACAGGAGGCTGCAACAGGTGCAGATAGTGGGAAGAAGGAACAGCCTAAAGTTGCCCTGTTCAGTTAGGAAAATCAGACCCACAGGATACAACCTTCCCACCCTGCAATGTGCTCTGCCTGCATCAGCAAGCAGTTTATTTTTCTTTCAAAATAAATAACCCTTTTATGGCAACAGTATTTATTTTAATGGCATTTAAACATCTAAATGAATCTGAAGATCCAGACCAGGGAGAACTGACAGTTTCTATTCCCTACTGACATATATGACATAAAGGATAAAATTGTACATGGCTACATTTGAGTTGGTAGTGGCAGTACAATAAAGATACACCTATTAAAGCAGGGAAAATGAGCAATTGAATCAGAAAGGTTTCTACGTGCACAGGATGCACTGATCCAGCATTTGAAGTGCTTCCATTATTCATTATTAGGCTAAAGTCTGGCTTCAGACAGAGCTTCAATCCTCCAACTTTAAAGCAGTTGGGAACCAGAGAATTTGTCTGCTATGTCATGTTTAATGATGATTAACACTAGCAAATACACACATGCAGCAGAGCTGTTATAGTTTAAAAAAGGTGTGGTGAAAAACCAAGTCAGACCAGAGCCCTCACTTGCAGGCTGGCAGAACTCTCTGCAGGGCTCCAAATTCCCCAGCTGTGTCAGTGCCAACCACTGCTACATCCAGTCAGTCCAGCATGACCTGGGTCTATGTGCAGTGGGAGAATATAGCATAAATCAATAAAAATTCTTAGAAAATTTATCTGCCTGGTAGATGATTGCCTGCCTGCTTCGGTGGGTGCGTGCTGCCTCTGCAATCTTCGAGTCCAAACAAACATCATGAAATAAAGAGATACGCGCCACAGTACTTGAAAGAGAACAGCAAGTATGTTATTAACAAAATCACACACTTTAGAAAACCCTGTAAGTCTGGCATCAAGCAAACCATCAGCAGTGCTCTGGCTCCTTTATTTCTTTAGGTCTCTATGTGCATACCTTCAGTGCAAAGTTATTGCTGTGGGTTAGTACTAATACTCTGTGCTGTGTTGTAACACGGACTTTGGAAAAGTCTGTAAAATATTCTGGAAATAAGATTCCTAGTTTAGGGTGGAAATTAGTGTTTACTTTCCATTATCTCAAAAAGGTTCTGCAAACCGGGTCCATCTTCCATAATTCCCAAAAGCAACACTGCCTCGTACACGACGCGGTGGTTGCGAGAAGCAACTTGCAGGTCACCTATGTTAGAGATACAGGCCACGGGGGCAACACTCAGAACACGTAAACTCTTTCACCGGCCTCCTTTTAGAGCTAGTCCGTTTCTTTCAGCAGCTATTTAAAGGAAGCAGCGAAATCCTCTCCAGCAGAGCTGTGGCAGGAATTGCGGGGCGCCCCGCCTACCCCCGCTGCAGAGCGCACCCTGCCGCGCCGCTCGCCGGGGGCGCAACCGTCCCGTGCAGCGGGAAAAGCCGGCAGGCGACACCTCCAGGGCCCTCCACCCTTCAAACCTTCGCACACCACTGCTGCTCCCCCGAGCTGCTGGCCCGCGGCCGGCCCGCGCCTCCCTCCCCGCCGGCCCCCCGTACCTCTCCGCCCCGGCGCGGCCCGAGCGCGCAGCGGCAGAGCAGGGCGGCGGCGGCGGCGCCGAGCAGCAGCCCC
>VXBQ01000504.1:124354-154025 GCA_013400175.1 Phainopepla nitens | reverse complement strand
GCTGCTCCGCGGCGGCTCCTCCGCGCCCGCTCAGCCCCTCGCAGCGGCCACCGGGCGGGGCCCGTCCCGGGAGCCCTGCGGCCGGACGGCGGCTGGGGTAAGCGCTGTGCCCGCGGTGTGCGGTGGTGAGCGGCCCCTCGGCGCGGCGGTCGATGGCGGGCCCAGGGCAGGCCCCGTGTGACGGTGCAGCAGCCCCCGCGGCGGGCTGTGCTCGGGAGCGGGGCCCGGCTGAGCAGCGGCCGCTTCCCTGGCACTGGGGAAAGCTGCCGGCCGTCGGCGTGGTGAGGCCGCCAACAGGCTCTGGACGGGGTCCTCAGTACAGAAAAGATAAGGAGCCACTGAATTGGGTCCAGTAGAGGGCCAGGAAAGCGATGAAGGGTGTGGGGCATCTCTCTTACGAGGAGAGACGGCGGGAGCTGGGCCCGTTTAGTCTGTAGAACAGAAGACTGAGAGGAGATCTCATTAATGCATGTAGATATCTCAAAGGTAGGTGTCAAGTAGATGGTGCCAGAGTCTCTTCAGTGGTAGCCGGGGACAAGGCAAGGAGCAGTGACCATAAAGTAAGACACAAGACGTTTCACCTCAACATGAAGAACTTCTTTTCATTGAGGGTGGCCGAGCACTGACACTGCTGCCCAGAGAGGTCTTGGAGTCTCCCTCTCTGGGCACATTCCAAACCCACAGGATGTGTTCCTGTCACCTGCTCTGGATGCCGCTGCCTTGGCAGGGGGTTGGACTGAATGATCTCCAGAGGATCTTTCCAACCCTAATGATGCTTTGTCTGTGCTTCTCTGTGCTTCTGAGCAGAGGTCCTTCGTGTTTATCTAGTCACAACACCTCTGCTCACTGGTGTCAGTCTCCAGTGAAGAGTGCAATAGCTTTTGGGATGGAGCTTTTAAGTTCATTCTTTCTCCTTGTCTAGGTTTGTGTCTGTCAAGCCATTTCAAGATGTGTTGACATAGTTATATTTTGCCCATGTGAAGAATACCCGATTGTGCAGTGGGGATTAGAGTGAGTTACAAATGGTAGTTGTGGTAGGATTACAGAAAGACTATTCCAGGAAAAAAAGCAAACAAAACCTCCCCTAAACCAGGACCCTCCCCAAAACCAACAAACAGCACACCAACTTACTTTACCAGAAGAATAAATTAATATCAAACTCGGGAATAAGTTTCATGGCAATATTATTGCACTAAATTAAATTACTTATGAAGCATGATGTGAGTGCAGGTCCATGGGATTGGCACTGCTTGCTGATGTGGAGCTTCTTGTGATGTTCTCTGGTATTGTGGATGCACTCTGCAGGCAAGTGGAAGTCCTCTGCTGAATGCTCAGGCTGTATTTTCCACTGAGAACTGAATTGTGAGATATTGCAGAAGTAAAAACAAGGAGTGCTGTTGTGTCTTTTGTAGCTGACACACATGGACATAAAACCACCATAGATTTTGTGCATCAGCTGTTGTAAAACCACACAGGAGTAAAAACCTGGAGCCTATGGAAATCAGGAGTCAGTTATGTGCTGATTTCCTAAAAAGTGGGAAATAAAGCTTATTAGCTGGAAAGCCACATTTTTAGCATGTCTTTATACATGCTTAAATCACAGTCTACTTTTGTTGCAGGTTCACAATGCAGCTGTTAACATCTAACACTGAAATTCATCTATATGATGGTTTAATGCATAACAGTAATATTTGGGATTTATATTTATAAACGAGATTACCTTTAATATAAAAGGCCATATTGGTGGTTTATGTTTTCATCAGTGTTCTAAACTGCTGGGTCATCAATTTAGTGGGCTGGTACATATTTCCTTGATGCAGATAGGCCCCTACACTGCTCTAGAAATGCCTGGCAGGGATTGATGTCCTTTTAATGTGATTTCTGTTGCTGCATATCCATATGCATAGCTGGAAGGGCTCACAAACAGCAGTTTTGATTCCCTTTTGGGCCATTAATTCGAGAGGGGGATGCAATGATCTGTGACCATCCCTCCAGCTCAGAAGGGATTGATTCTGTGTATAATAATAGTAATAATGAAAAATAATTATTGTCTGATTTATTCACTAGACAATTTTTTGTTTCAGCTTGCTGCTGAAGTTTCCTGTTCTTTCTGTGTTCTTGAGGTGCTTGGTTGCTCAAAATTCATGGTCATACAGATTGTTTAACCAATGAAAATAAATTAATAATGGTGTTAAAGAAATTTACCGTACCTCAGTTTGTGTATAAGAATTCTGGAGACCAGGAAGAGCTGTACAACAAGGTATTTGGAAATAGCCTCTATGAAGAGCTCAGTGCCTGGGATCTTCAGAGCTGTGTCCCAGAGCTGCTCATAGTTTGCTGGATGTACATGATAATATTTGTTTCTGAGTCCCTTCTTTCTCTCAAAGAGTTGCTTCTAATCCTGTATGGACATGTTTTCCAGAGGCTCCTTAAACCCCAGGGCTTCTGGTGCATCTGAATTTGTGAGATATCTTGCACTTTCTCTTATTTTGAGAGAAAGTGTCCTGTCTGAAGTGAGAAATATTTTCATATAAGGGTAACTAAAGTTACAGCTCTAGCAATAATCAGTGGTAGCTTCCCTGAGCAGGCAAAGAAGGAAATTGCCCCTAGCCTGCTGTGCTGTAGCAGTGGTGTTGCCAAAAGTCAGTACTTAACATTACTCACATGCAGTGCTTGGTGGCAAACAGAAACAGCACCTCTGGCTGACGTCAGCAGGCAGGGTTAGATCCCTGTTAATCAGCCCACATTCCTAACTCTCTATTAGCTCCTGCAAGGAGGAATTTTTGATAAATGAGAGCTTGTTTATATGACTACTACATCTTGATCAAAACACTGGACAATAAAACTCCTTAAAAACACAGTTTCTTCTACTGATGTTTGGAGCTGTGATTTCTGTAGCAGGCTCTGTGGTCCAGGCACAGGCAGGAGGTTGTCACAGATTGCCTCACAAGCTGCAGTTTTAGCATGTGGCCCCTTTGAAAGACTGTGTAGTTCTCTGGAGGAAAAATGAGTGTAATGTCAGTGGACTTGATCATCTAGTATGGACACATTCCTGCTGCCTCCTAGTGATCAGATTTTCCTGCATCCTCAAATATGCCTATGAAAATGGCAAAAAAAGGTTTATTTCATGAAAGCAAACTAATAGCTAACACAGCTCTACTATTATGCAGGGACTCATCCTGATAATAAGAAGTGTAAGTGCAATTTGAGCCCCAAGTGTGCATATCCACGCTGGTCAGCAGAGCCTCATCCTGCTTAAGAAGCTGTGGGAGACCTCTAGAGCAATGTTGTGTCTCTTCTGGTAGTTAATTTTGGAGAAACTCAAGGCTTTTTTCTCAAGGATAGGGCTCTGTGTAATTGTGAAGCATAAATTCAGCGTTAAAGTTCAATAATAGATATTTATGAAAAGAGTTCTTTTTTATAATTGCTCTCTTCCAGGTTTTTGAAGATGATCTGTGGCTTCAGAAAGAGATGGAATGCCTAGAAATGGCAGGTATGCAACTTTTTCATCTCTTTTCAGCATTGTGGGAGTCCAGGACTCACAGGACATGGGTGTGAAGTGAGCAGGGGCCTGGAATTGTGCCCTGGTGGCCTGCTGACATCAGTGGGACTCTCAATCTTGAGCTACAGGGGAGTGTTTTCACAGAAATTAGGAACAAGTGTGGTTTAGGTTCCCTAAATGGCTCATCTGGAATGAAGCCCTTGTGAGAAGGCCTCAGTTCATACCCTGTTCTGAATCATTTTCAGGAGGAGCCCTTTTTCAGTATTAAACATAATGGTGTAGGGGAGCACCCCATGATGTCCAGAGTTCCCAGTTTTGTGAAAAACCCAGATTACTTCAAGCTGATCAAGATGTTAATTTTCAGAAACTAGTTTAACCCCTGTGCATTTACCCTCAGTGGTGCAATACCTATTCTTGAAGCTATTTTTATAGACCTCTGGAACTGCAATGGCTAATACATTTTGTCCTGGACCAAAGACTGATTGGTAAAGACTGTTAAATGTAGTGGGTTAAACACTGTTAGATATAGTGGGCCTGCTGGGATATAGAGGTACTGCTGGGATGCTGGTGCTGTTCACAGCAGATTTCAAGTATTCTTGTCGGTGATTTCAGGTATGGTGAACATCTCCGCTGATAGTTCCCTAATCTGATCGAAACAAGGTATCCCAAAACTTAGAGAAGTCACTTCGAGCTTGGAGTAGCTGCATCTGAGGGCTAACAGCCACAGGCTTTTGGTGTAAATTTGAGAAAATCACTGTTTCTCTGAGTCTCTGCTCTTCAATTTCTATGTATATATTATAAATATTGTTCTACTTCTCCTGAGCGTGGTGGAGATGAGTATATTCTAAAAGGTTAGGACGTCCTCATATAGCACATTAACAGGGCAGTACAGTGTGTTGAATAAACCTCTCCATCTCTGTGGTTCCCCAAGAGGTGATTTCATGACATGCATTTGCCAAGTAATTACATGCTTTGAAGCAGTCGTCAAGTGAGATACCTCTAATTTCTTTGCCCTGTGCTATGGCTAATTCACAAATGAGTTTATTAATTTAAATATGAAAGCAAGTAATTCAGATTTGCTGAGCTTGTTTTTTTTCCAGTATTTATTCAATGTCATCTTTGCTGTGTGCATCCTGCTTTTTGATGGGTTGCAAATTATTCATGTATCATCCACTGGGAGAGGAAATGAATGTGGCTTTATACTTGAGAAAAACCTTCTGGCCGTAAAAATGTTGGGGATTTTGGCCTGCAGTATCGCTTTGTTAGTGGCTAAAATAGCGTGGGCAGCAGGACAGGGGAAGTGGCGGCCCTTTGAATTGGACACCTCAAATCTTGTCTTCAGTCAGCCCCTCACAACAAGAAGGACATTGAGATGCTGGATTGTGTCCAGAGGAAGGCAACAAAGCTGGTGAAGGGTCTGGAGAGTGAGTCCTGTGAGGAGCAGCTGAGGAAGCTGGGGTTGATTAACCTGGAGAAGAGCCTCGGGGAGGGGGGACCTTAGCACTTTCTATTCTGACTGAAAGGAGGCTGTAGTGTAGTGGGGGTCAGCCTCTTCTCTCAGGTAACAGGGGATAGGATGAGACAAAATGGCCTCAGGTTGTGCCAGAGGAGATTTAGTTTCTATATTAGGAAAAATGCCTTCATGGGAAAGGTTACCAAGCATTGGAAAAGGCTGCCCAGGGAAGTGGTTGAGTTGCCATGCCATCCCCAGGGATATTTAAAAGATACGTAGTTTAGTGGTGAGCTTCACAATGCTAGGTTTGCAATTGGAATTAATCTTAAGGGTCATTTCCAAACTCAGTGATTGTGATTCTGTGAAATTCTGGTATTTTGATAGTAGGCAAATAAATGTGTTAAATGAATGCTGTAAGCACTGAATTATATGCTTGATTTTATAAGTGAAAACTGTCCCATTCTAGTAAACATCATTTTTTTAACAAATATAAAACTTAAGGTTTTGGTGATTTGCCTAATCAGAGTACTAGATTCTTTCTTTTTTACTGAAGACGTTCTTGATGAAAGAGAGATGGGAACTTCTGCATAAAACCTTTGTCATTGAGACTGGCAGTGTGCTGAAGTGTGAAATGGTTTGTGACAGCACACTGATCTCAGTGTTTCTGTTGGAAGCTTTTTCACGTTGTTTCTGCATAAGATGAGAAAAGACAACCCCAGAATTTTCCTGTGACTGGGGAACACAGTGGATTTTTGAGAGTTATATTTGATTTATTATTGATTTATTTGTATTTATTTGCTCTGATTTATTCAAAACAGACCTGGAAAGTAGATCTGTTTTTTTCTTGTTGATACCCATAGTTTTTTTGACATTGTAACAAGAAAAGCTAATGGCAACATTCAAAACTGAATATGGTAAATTGCTACCTTTGCCTGTTCATTGTTGTGTGTAATTGAAAGGACTTCAAATTGGATCTTGTATCTTGGATGATTTTCAAGACAGGGAGTAATTTAGAACAACAACAAAAATATAGCAAGTGAGTATATTTAACTCCTTTCTTCCCCACTGAAATAAAACAAGATTGTTCAAAGCTTTGCTGATAAACTTGTGGTGGGTAAGCAAGTGAGACTCTGGAATCTGAATTGAAATATTCAGCCTTTGAGAGCCATAAATTAGAATTAATATCTTAATTAAATTTGGTTTTTTGCTCTTATTTTTAATTCTGAACTTGAAATTTCACAAGCTTGTCAGTGTCTTTGCTTTCCTACTGTAATTTGGCATTCTGCTTCTTAGAATGGGCTGTAAAGGTATGGGAGCCTTAAGGACATACTCGGGTTTTTGATGTAAACCTATTGTTGGACTATTTTAATTTTCTCTTATCCTATTTAATTGCTGTAGCCAAGAGTAACCCTCACCTTAAGTTCTGTCATGAAGTTCTGTGTGCTGGTCTAGTGGCAGTCTGTGGATGCCACTGACACGTTCAGGACTCAGCTGCTTGAGTTGAGTGGTCAAGGCTTGTGCTGTGCCAGGTCCATGTCCTTACACAGAACTAATTTCAAAGCAAAGCTTCATGTGCTGACCATGATCAGGGGGCAGTTTCTTTTCTTAGAATACCCATCCTACCCCTAGTCTGTATGAGCACAGACCCACTGCCACCACACTCTTTACACAGCAGGTGCCTAGAGGTAAAATGTTACACCAATATTCCAGCTGCTGCAGGTATATTAGTATTTATTTTTGTGTTTTCATTTTGAAATTCAGGCCAAAGTCTACCTACCAGCACTGATAATTATAGGAATATGCAGTTTAAGACAGAGTTCTGGTGTATCTGTTTATATTGGGTTTATGTAGAATGAAATAATGGGAAAACATTTTACTAATATGCTAATTAAAAGTAAGACAGAATATTTAACAGCTTGATAATACCTTGTAAAAGTGGGAATTTTTAATTTAAAAAAACCCAAAACAAAGAAAAAAAAGAAATTTTTTTCTTAAGGGTTGTGATACTGTCTTACATCTCAAAAGAAAGTGAAATGACTGTTTTTCTTTGATGAAGTGTTTGATGTGGCATTTTGGAGATGTTTACAGGAAAGCCCTGGATTAAGCCCCATGCTCTGCTCGTTTGCTTGCTGGGAAGTGTTTTGGCCTGAGGCGCTGTAGTGTGGGAGAGCCTGGTGGCAGCCTGGCACGCCCGCCTGAGAGGGGGCTGCTCGGGCTCTGGACAGCTGAAACTGTTCCCCTGCCTTGCAGAGATTTTCTTTTGAAAAGGACTGGGAATCACTGCTGTTTAGAAACCAGTGGAACTGGTGACCATGCAGCCTGATAATGGCTTTTCTGAAAACAGCCAGAAAAATGGCAAAGATTGAAGCTGTAGGAAGAAAGGACTGGAAGGAACAAGGAGACCTCAGAGTCACTGTCAGAACTGAGATGCATCTCTGAAGGGGCACTCTTGATGGCACCATGGAAACAAATTGTGCTTCTGAGCAGCATCAAAAAGAAAGCTCTGTGATTCTCAGTGAAAGGTTTCAGCAGTCAAGTGTTAGTATTTTCCAAGGTCAGATGAATCTGTTTGTTAAAATAACCCAATTTCAGAACAGAAATTTAGAATGTATGTGAAAACGACAGAATGTATTATGCCTCTACCATCCTTTCTCAGATATTTAGAGTCCAGCTTTTCAAGCACTCAGCACACATCTACAATCCTACATCTACAATAGGAACTTACCTGAAAAGAGACAGCAGAAGAATTGATAAATACGATTATGTTGATGTTGAGTATGCAGCAAGTTATGTAGAAAATCAGTTAAGTTCTTGTAGATAAGCTGTTCCAGTGACAGCTATGTATGTGTGAATCAGAAAAAAGTTATTTTATTTTACTGACAGTCAATACTAGAAACAAGAATGCTACAGAAAAGTGCAGCTTTACTGGCAGTGGATCCAGGGTATTATAGAACAGCCTATATTATTAAAAATTAATAGGAAAGATGAGAAGAATTCTGGAGAAAGGCAGTGGTGCAAGTTGCTATATGGACATGCATCATACTGGTTGAATCTGTTTAAGCAAAACCTTCCACTGAGTACTGGGAAGATACAAGTGGATTTGCAGAAACATGCTTGTCATCATCATCAGTGTTGAGGCTGCTTAACATAATGTTCAACTACTTCAACTGCTGATGATGGAGCAGCCAAATAACATGCCTGGAGACTTCTGGGAGTTGGGCACATTATCTTGGGATTGTGATGACAAAGCACAGCTTGAAAACAGACTCATCTGTGTAATTATTAATCCAGAGTTTCATTGAGATTCAGGGAATATGATCAGTTAATTAAATTGGTTACTGTGGACTTGATACTCTCTCGAGGGGGAGTATCAGGCTTTGCTGTCACATGTAAAGTGCTGTTGGGTGTGCTCATGGAGATGTTATACTACATAGGGCATAAGATCAGCAGATACTCTATGAAGCAGTTACACACTTCTTGTTGGCTGACTGGCCTCATCCAAAATTCAGAAGGAAGTGATCTGCTAAACAAGAAGCGCTTTGAAAGTAGTAGTTGCTCAACAGAGTTCATACATTTTGTCATTTTGACTTCTGACTCTTACAAAGCCCTACAAAGAAGCTCATTCAGCGTTTCTGTTTACTGTAAAGGAAAGTGCATTTCCTGTAGTCAGGCAAGAAAACAAAAAGGAGAATTGGGGCTCCACCTTCATAGGAATGCAGTGACAATTGCATTAATGTGTGAGAGACACCGCATATATAAAATTAATGTTTTTCAGTGTATGAATATATTTGTACAAAACTGTAAAGAGGCTTGGTTTGATAGTCAGAAACAGGTCTAGAGCTGTTGGAGGTGAGATACAGTATATGTGGATCTGCTGGGGAGTGCCAAGGCTAGGTGAGCTCAGATTGGTATTTAGCAGGTTTGTACTGCACTGAAAATTCAGCACTGATTTCATTCCGAGTGATTTGGACCTTTGCTTAATCTTAAAATAGAAATAGACCATGCATGACTGACTTGAAAAATTCCAGCCCTGAAGATATGTGGACATTTGTTGTAACTATACATTTCCTGTTCTCACCAAGTTTGCCATGTTGTTTTACAGTCCCTGAATTAGTCCAAGTCTGTCACATTGGTTAACAGTGGTTTAAATATTTAAGTAAAAGCTAGAGAAGTGAATTAAAACTGGTCATAAAATATAGACATCAGCTTTCCCTTACCCATAAACCCAGAATTTTGTCAATTATAAACTACTCCCTTCCAAATAAACATGGGAAGACAGGGAAGCTCCCCAAGTACATTTCCACCTGGGTTTTGTTTAGCAACAGGATTGCATCTCATTCATTATGTTAACAGAAGTATTTTCAGTGATTTGTGTGCATTAATGCTTTAAGGCTCCTTTTAAGGGTCCGGTTCTGAATGATCTGTTCATGCTTTTCTATTTTCAACTAATTGTATTTTCTCTGTATTGTCCTTCTTACAAAGCAGTGGCTTTTCAAAAAAACTGCTGCTTCTCACATTAATGAGATTTTGCTGTCTTCAGCTTTTCATATTTTATTGATATGTAATAGGGTTTTTCATAGAAAAGTCATTTCACAAAATTACTTGCCTTTTTAATGGGAGTTTTTGTTCATATTAATGTATATCTGAAAATTGATTTTAAAATAAGTAATAAATGAGAGTAGTATTAAGTAAAAAAATTTAAAAAGTAGCTTCTTTGAACATAGACAACCAGATATCATTTTAAATTTTCATAATTTTTTTCTCTTAATTCAGCAGCTTTACCTTTTGGCAATTTAACATATTAAATTATTTATTTTTAGTATAAGTTTCTTATATTAATGTTGTAGGTGCTTTTACTTTTATAGATCAAAGTGATATGATTTCAAAACTATGCCCATTACTTTGTGTAATATCACTGACTAATCTTTCATAAAAATTTAAGAGTATAAGCTACCATTTATATTGCTTATTACTAAATTTATGAGCATTTGATTTGATGGCACTTCAACTGAAATGTAACTGAGACCCATCATCAACTGAGAAATATTTCAGTTCTGAATATGTATGGGCAAGGTCAGTGCTTAATTGGAAGACTGTATTTTTGAAGCAGGGCACCTTTAGCACTGATGCCCTTCATGTTGTGAATTGTTTGAATTCTTTATGCTTTGCTGAAAGTTTCTTTGTGTTGAAAATATTAGCGGTTGACGTATGGCTTAAGCCTTTTAATTCATGCATTAAATGCTTTACATTTAAATGGCAAGAAGTTTTCTGTGGGGTATATGGGCGTTCCTTAATGAAGAAGCAGTTTTGTTCTGACTCCTGCTGAGTTTTGTGGGACGAATCCCATCTCTTTTTCCTGGCTGGCCTCAGTCTCTATTTCCTGTCATGATTTTGAGTGCCTTGAGAGAGAGTATCTGGCTCTGTGTGTCCACAGAGCACTGATGCTGTGACCCCCTCCCTGGCTGGACTCTGCACCAAGTGGCTGCCATGCAGGAGCCAGCCTTAGCTCTAATGCTGAGTGTTGCCTTGGTTTTCAGCAGTGCCCTTACCTGTGGTCATTCAGGCAAGCAAAGCCCCTGAGCAGCTCCTGAGCTCTGCAGCCTCGGACAGCCAGTGGAGCCATTCGCTGTTTGCCTTGATACCCTCGTGGACAAAGAAGGCATTGTTCAAACGAGAGTCTGACGTCAGCCACCTTCTGGTCAGTAAAAGATGGTTTGCCACTTTCAGTATTTGTAAGGATTGTGGCAATTCTGTAAAAACTGAATGTTGGGAATTTACTGTCCAGTCAGTACGTTTCTGGTTCTGTCTCAGATGATTGTGTTCATTTGGCATGACTTCAGTAACACCGACTAGTTTTGGGACTTCCACAGAGTTACTGTGACAGGTACAGTTGAGTGATTGTTGTGTAAATTCTGATAGACACTCAGTAATGAAAAGAATCTGTATAGTCTGATGAACTTTGTGCACAGTGTGTTTTCTTTGTGAATCATGATACTCAAAAGATGAATGTTAAAAGTCTAATAATTACTTGTGGAAATAAGTAGTTTTTACACATTTGGACTAGAAAAAAGGTTTAACTGTTGAGATAATAAAACTCCTAAATTTGAAGGCAACTTGTACATATAAATGTTTTAAAATAATTTCTTTATTTACATAATTTAACTTGTTGCTGAAGTTTGTGAATTATATTTTCATACACTATGTAGACTTTTCCTCTTCCTCCATAGCCTGAAGATGTGTCCAATATGTCAGTGTCTTCTGAATTTGGAATAACCTTTCAGAAATGTGGTATGGTAAGTTTTTTTTACATTTGTCTTGTTAAGTTGATAGGAAGTTTGTACCCAAATGACCTTTAAAAAGTGGGAACCTAATTGTGCCCATGCTGAGTTTTTGGGAGCATGTGCATTTTGATGTTATGATGGTTCCACTCTCTGAGAGGCACTCAATGCAATGTTGATTCAAAACAGAAATCTCAGTCAGTGAAATCTCTTGGGCTTCAGGGCATTTTGGATTGTGGTTGAAGTAAAAACCTGACTGTCAATTTCTAAATTCACATTTCTAAATTTCTAAAAACTGCAAATGGCAAATCCCAGTGAACTCCAGCATAATCAGCCAAGAGGCTGGGTAGAGATAGAGACAAATTTTACAAGATGAGATAAACCTTTTGAGATATTCTCCTAGCCCAGCCATGGGTGCCCTGCCTGGATCAATGTGGACTTCTTTTGAAGGATGAAGCACTGACCCCTGTGTTGCCCATTTTGTTTTTAGGCATCCTAACACACAGCCGTAGAAAAGCCATAGTGTTGTAGTCTGTATATTCACTGGGACTCACCTACAGCACAGTATTTAATGAAAAAAGATTTCATTTGACTTGTGTAAATGTCTATGAGAAGCAAAGACCTCCCTGTTGTAGGATATTTTTTAACTTCCCATTTTATTTTTACTAGACTGTTATTTTTCCCTTCCTTTATTTTTTTTCCTTTTTTATTTTCCCTTTCCTTACACTGGATGAAGGCAGGTATGAATTTTTATGATTACATCAGTTCACCTTAGCTGTCTCCTGGAGAGAGAGAGCTCATCCAACTTTAGGACCAATCTGAATTCAGCTGCTGAAATGGTGCCTCTGAGGACAGAGGATTCGATAACCAGTACAGAAGAGGTGACATTATAACCTTCATCAGATCAGCAGAGAAAAATGAATATGCATCACATCTCATGGTGCTAATTACCTCTAATGTTGTTATTGAAATGGCAGTATATCATGATTAATGAGGCTGAATAGTGAGCATTTCAGACATAGGAAGTAGTGACACAGAATCTTCCGCTTTTCTGTCTGTGAGTTCCAAATTTTTATACCAGAGCCTCTCAGAAACAGATTTTGAAACAGTCCCATGTTGTTTTTGCTGCTGTTTACAACGCAGCCACATACAGGTTCATTAAAAGCTGCAAAATAACTGCTGTAGGAGATTAAAGGTAATCTGTCGTAGATGCTGGCTTTACCAGAAAATACTTTTGTAGTGCTATTAGTTCCAAATTACTGAAAACTGTACAAATTATGTGTGATCGTCTTCCACCTGCAAATGCAGTTCACTTTTAATTTTTCTTGGCTTACCTTGTCTTCTGCTTCAGTCCTGTTTCGAGTGAACAAATGCTTTCATGCTAAGAGACAGACTGGCCATATGGTGCTCTTTAGCTGTTTTAAATAGAAAAAAAGTGAATTTTGCAGATTTTCCTCCTTCTGCAATGAGTCATTCCTCAGAACACGGAGATGTCATGTGTTTGGTTCTTGGAGTCAGGATTTTTACAACATCTTAATGTAGAAATAGCCTTATTGAAACTGAGTTTTACCAGTGCTAAATTTACCAGAAACTAAATTTTACCAGTGCTTCCAGCACCCACCGTCTTCCTTCTTTCCAGAAGTGTGTTTCTTTAAGAGCTTCATTCCATTGTATGACGTGAACTTTTCTGTAATAGTACTTCACGGTGACAATACTCCTTAGCAGAGCTGAAATAAATCTTTAAATTATTTGCTTGTCTTCTAACACTTTTACCTGTCTTGTTTCTTAATCTCCTCAGCATTTGTGCATTGGAGATTATCAATGATTCTATAATCTTTTTTTCGCCCTCCTTTCCTGTTTCTAATTGTTCTAACTTATTTGTAAATGGATCCTCCATTCCTTTCAACTTCATGGCAATTCCTTCGTCCTTTCTTTTCTCCTGTTGTGTCCATGCTCTTGCTATGGTACTTTCATGCCACTCTCCCAAGTACCTGAAAAGTGAGATCTCTTGCAGGGAGTGATGACACACATGGAGCACTTCAGCAGCAGAGACAAAATAGAGTAGGTGCTTATGCACCTATCATCAGTGGCTGCCATTGGTTTGGTTCCTGTAGATGCCTGGCAGCCTAACCATCTGCTCCAAAAGCAAGAAAAAACATCTTCAGGTAAATTAGAGGAGCAACTTCAAGAAGATAACCAGTGGTCACCGATCACAGTGGCAGCACTGTATAGAGGAGTTCTTTCTAGGAGCAGTCAAACCATACCTGCTGCTTGATTCTCATCTGCTGATTTCAGGGGGGAAAAAAATCCACATTCTTTCAACCCATTTGCAGTTGAGCTTAAGTCTGATTGCCAGTCAGAAATACAGAATGAAAAACATGGATTTAATATTAATGAGAAATGTGGTTTTGAGACTTTCTTTCCTGTTTTGTTTTGGTTTTGCTTTTTAAGGCAAGTATCTAGCCTTTGTGATTGTACAAGAAATGTTGAAAGGCATCTTGACTGCATCATTCCAGTTCAGAAACCAGGGGAGAGAAAATCTGACCAAAATATAACACATTTTTAATACTTGATGATTTTAACTCTCAGAAAATGGGGTATAACTCATGATATACAAGCATATTAAATTGGTACTGGTTTCCTCAGAAATATAGCTAAGCCTGTTTTTATACATGCATTAATACATACATTTTTATACATAGTTTGCAGCTTCTAGCACAATAAATAGTTGGGAATTTTGTCACTTAAATAGAGAAATGACTAAGCCATAATAATTGCATTAAGCTGTTTCTTCTCCTTGATTCATGTAATTCTAAAACTGTGATCTGGTTCTATGCTGAATTAGTATGAAATGCAGAGATCAGTGCACAATAAGACCATGACTACATGTATTGAACCCTGTGGCTACCATGAACTCTGGTGTGATTTCTGAAGTCTATCACAATTCATATTTTTAGAATTAATTTTTCGTAGAGACTGCTTTATTATTTTATATCTGGTGATGTCCAGATCTTTAAAAGGAGATCTTAAAAGAGAAATGTTTGACCTGAATCACAATTTTGGCAGTTAAGGGACTATTAATTTAGTGTCATTATTTGAAACCTCATCAGTCATCATGAGTATACTATAGATCACCATATTATTACAGATCCTGTAAAGATTTAGACAATTCTTGTTTAATACGAGTTACAGAGGAAGGCAGTTTGGAAGGTGAGAGGTCAGTAAGCAACTCTGTGCTCAGAGTAATTTCATTTAGAGGGTATAATTGCTCAGTAAGACTTAAGAGCTTAATGGAATAAATAAATAAAATCACATGAGCACATGTTGCTGGAGATTGGTGATTAGTGTATGATCTTCACTGCTAATTGGAAGCAGAGCCATGGACTCCCAAGTTCACTGGTGGCTCCACCTCCCCTCACGGGGGAGGGCAAGTCGCGACAACCAGCGTCCTTCAGAGAATGGGGTTGCTATGAAAAAAGGGAAAATAGAGACCAAAACTGCATGGAGAGAATTACTTTGCAGTAAGGCAGCTTGCAAAAGAGACGTCCTCATGATACAAAGGTACAAATTTAAGAATTTTCCAAACTCTGGTTATAAAGTTATGATGCAGTTTTGTGTTGTATGCAGTATCATGGGGATATTCAGAATTTGATTATGCTTCTGGTCCTGTATGAGCTGGGTTTCCACCTTCTGGCTTTCTGCCACTGTCTTCAAGCAACAGCTTGACATACCAAAGATTAAAATCTCACTGGGAGTGTGAGATCAAACTGAGTCTAGTTTCATTTGCAAATCACTGAGGATACCTTCAGAAAATAAGTTTACACATATAATGAAGTTTTATTTGTAATCAAGACTATGAATTTTGCTGTTAAGATGCACATATAGCCATCTTGGACCATTAATACTAATATTTCTGTTTTCAGGTGGATGTTGAACGTGACCCTCAAACTGCATACATTACACTTGTGATTAATAACACCAACACATTGCTCTCAACAAACATCACAGATCTTATCCTCCTGGATAACATCACTGGTCTGCATGTTCAAAAAACCAGTGGGAATAAGACCACAGATGGCGTACAGATTTACAGGAAAAGTTTCTTGCAAGGTAACAAAATTTACAGTAAAATACTCCTGATAACACCTGTCAAAAGGCATCTGTTAAAATCACAGTATTTATTTATTTAATTAATTACAGTGGTGTAAATTATTTGATTATCAGTTAATACAGGTGAAAAAGTCTGGGAAAGGTTTTAGGCTGCAGTTTCCAATTCTGTGAGCTCAGTGTTAACTGTTTTGACTCTTACCTTTGAACTGCTTCCAGTCTTCCAGGCACAGAACTGAGCCTCCAGCACTTTGTAAAAGTTGCCATCAAAAATGAAAGAGTCTTTCACAATTGTGTTTGTTCATTTTGGGTATTTTTGAAAACTTCTGCAAGAGGCATTTTAATCATATTTTGAGCCTTCTTTAGTCAAGTGTGGCAGCTCAGCTTGCTGAGTTGTTGAGGTACACTGGAATTGCAAAAGGCCATGCAAACTAGGAAAATGATTAATCAGAAATAAAGCAGCTCTTCTCAGTATCTGTTCTCTCCAAACTGAACAAATTATAAAGTCAAAGCAAGTAATAGAGAAATAAACCTCATCCAGTTGTGAAGTCTGTTCATTTTCTAATTGGTAGCAGTTCAATCAGTGTACACGCATTAAATTTTATCTTTCTTGATTTCTTCATCTTCTTTTTCCTAATCACAAGCATGTTGAAAATTAGCAGCTTGCTTTTGGGAGTCACAGTATTTTTCCAGGAGCTTCAGAAGTGTTCACTGATTTCTCTTTATGGCCGTAGTACCTCTGGTTACGATAGTTTTGCAGTGAAAGATTTCCACATAGAAAAAGGAAATAAGTAGACTTGGGGCTGCTGTCTGATTGCAGTTGGATAACCAAACTCCATTTCTGATAACAGCAGTGTGAGCAGTGGTACTGATTGCAGGACTGGTCTTTTTGGAAATGTCAAGGAATTGCTGGATTTCCACAGAGATTTCCTGGAAACAATTATCCCTAAGAAAAATAGTAAAATGGCTTGCATATCTGATCTAGTTAGCCAAGTTGGATCTACTACGTAATTTATTTATAATTACTGAATCTGGAGTTGAATCTAGCTTTTCCAGGCAAATCAGTGTGAAAAATACTGCAGTGGAAGAAAATCCAGCAGACTAGATTTCTTCATAGTTTGAGGTTTGGTCATTACTATATTAGTCCTGAAGTCAGCCCATACCTTGCCACTAGGGCTGGACAGAAAGGCTCTATCTACCCTGGCCTGTGTACTGTCATGCTCAGTGTCATGCTCAGTAATTTTTCCATACTTCATTGCATTGTGAATCAGAATTCACCTGAAATCTGTCAGATTTCTCTTTAGTTTCAACCAGGGGAGAATCAACAAGTTAGTGGTTAAAATGTAGGCAGTCCCTTCTATAATAAGAAATATTTTAAAATAATCTCATGTAGAGTTTTGGTATCAAAAAATATTGCTTTTGGGTAGGTTGGGGCATCCTTTAATGCAGTTTCCAGATCCTGGGCTGAATTTGCTTGAATTCTTAGAGACAGCAGATATGAAGCATATTGCTGAGCTCCAGTGGCCATGATCTGTCTACCCTGGATGTGTGGCATCTGCCATGTAAGAAAAGAAAAGCTTCAGTGCTGTCCCAAGCCTTCCCCAGGGATCTTTGAGACATTTTCGTGGAACAGAGCAAATCTAACCATATCCCTGTTTTAATAGGTGGAGAACACTTTGCCATCAACTACTCTGCTCTTCTTGATGCAGAAGAAATGTGGCATGGCAGGGTCTTGACACTGCCTGCGAAGCTAACTTTCAGGAGTTCATCACAGGTGTTTTATTCACAATTTTATTCTGCTCTTCACAATTTTTGTAAAAAAAACGATCTCCAGGGTAGTTCTTGCCTGCTTAAACAATGAGACCATCATTGAAATGAAATGAAACTCTTAGGCTCTCTGATTGTTTACCATGAATTTATAAATGCATGAATTATTCTTCATGGAAGTCCTAGACCTCCTTAAGCAAAGTGTTTTTGTGTGTTGTCTTGTAGCCTTTCTTTATAGTTTTCATATTTCTCTCCAGTTTATTGATCTATCCTGGAAATAAATGTCTCACATACTTACATGTGTATTCCTGAAGTCTTATAAGAGAACGTTTTGCCATATTTTTATAATTAAATAATTTTTTTTAACTAAAAAACAAGTTGCAATGAAGGAAACCCTCATTGCTCATAACAAGGACACTTTTTAGTATAAAGTTTTCTGGGTCTGAAAGATTTTTCAGAGAAACTGAGAAATCTCCATCCTTGCTGATTTTTGGGAACTCCATTGCATCAGGCTCTGAAACAACTGGTCTAATTCTGGAATTAGCCTTGGCTTTGAGTAGGAGACAGGATAAGTGGTTTCTGCCAAAGTAAAATTTTTCAATTTTTAAATATGGCTTGATAGTTTTTCTGTGGTTTTCATAATTACATGTCATTATGTATTTTTATTTCAATTACCTTTCTCCTTGATTTTGAAGCAAAAAATATTCCATGTGTGTGGGAGTGGTACTAGAGTGGTAGAGAGGAAAACTTAAAAAAACAGAGCATGGTAAAAGCAGAGATTTATGTACTGACCATGGCTCTTGTTCTGTGCGATCTCAGTCAACTCAGATTTTATAGGTAAAGAAAAATATAATACTTTGTGCATTGGGATATGGAGAGTGTATCCCACAGAGCAGCTGCTTCCATGTCTTTTACTTACCCCTAAGTACACTGCATTTTCCTATTAGATTTGTTTCAGCTTTAAGCTTAATGAGAAGTATAGCTAATCTTCTAAGGAGAGGCTTTTCTAGAGACTCAAGGCTGTTTGCCAGGGGAATCTGCTTTTTTTTAATACAGGTAATTTTTTGTATCTCTCTCAGAATAAAACAGATCTTGTATCATTGACAGCATCATTTACCATAACGGAAGAAGAAAAGACCAAGGTAAATTCTATGATTTGGTATTACATTGACTCTCCTGCTTATTCTTCTGGACAATCTAAAGTAAATCCTAGGAGCTAAGGTTGTACTTGTGTACTTGTGTTTCATCACTCATTTCTTAGCTAGTAATCATTCACAAGTTCTGCCTTCTCAGATTTTAAGAAGAAAACAGGACTCAATGGATATTACGGTTTTGTCTTAAACCAGCAATATTTAGTATGGAAAATCTAAAAATGCCATTATGCTTCTTGCCATGTTCTTTTGTTTGAAGAATCATCCAGGCGCAGGAAACTGTATGAGGATTATGCTCTCTTGCTGCTGTGCCTAACCACCATGAGAAAGCTTTTTGTTTTTCCAAAAGGGTTAAGGTATTTCCTCCACCTGTTGAGGAAAGGTTTCTGTATGATGCTGATACTCAAGCCTGAGAAATAAAGCTGCAGAAAGAGTGGCATAGTTTATGCTTCCTTTCATTTTTTTCTAGTCATTCTTCCAATATGACTTTCTGTTCTTGGCTTCTGAAGTAATTCTGAAAAGTAGTTTTTAACTGACCAGATAAACCTTCAAAATTACATTGATTACAGGAGTATTATTTTTCTAGATAGTTTTTTGTTTAAAAACTCTCTACTTCATCTGTCAGTTTCATTGCTAGAGCAATCCCTTCACCAAACCTGTTTTTCTCCCCCAGCCTCTCATTAACTTGACAGGCTGCTGTTGCAAGGGGTTGTTTTTAAAGAAGGTGTGGCTTGGAGTACTGGGATTATTTGTGTTCAGGCAGAAGCAAACGGTTTGTTTCACCATAGAGCATTTTTGCCATGGCTGTGCGTGTGGATAGGGCTTGCCTGAATAGGACCTGAGGACTAGATCACTCATTCCTTCCATGGACCTATCCCATGAGTTTCTCTCTGCCTTTAGAATAAGTTGTTTGGAGATTGAGCACAGGGGCCTCTTGTTCCAGTATTCTCTTCTGCTGGGGATCTCTGCCTTTTCAGCTTTTATTATTGTGATAGATACATGACAAGATGTGGCTTTCTCGTAATTGAAGATCAAGTACCCATTCTGTTAAAATGAAAGCCATAATTAAACATGATGTGAAGTAAAACTTATACAAAAGATAAAGAACTCATTGTCTCTGGATAAAGATTTAGTAATATTTAAAAGGATTCGACATTTGTATAGCTAAGAATTACAAATAGACTTGCTATAAATCTATTTTTTGGAAACTCTTAGAGGTGTAAACCATGAAGTAGCTGACTAGGTTAGAAAAATAACTTCATGAATGTTTTTTGTAAAATTTGGTGTGAATTGATTTGCAGCAGTTGCTGATGTCTTAAGCCAAGACTGTAAGCTACATTGGTCTCAACTGACCATGAAAATTTCTGCAGTCTGTTATTATACATAAAACCTTTTTAGTGTGCTTATTGTTTTTTCCAATTTGAACTTGATATTTTGACCTCAGAAAGTTCTTGTGAACTATCCTGTAGGTAGGTAAAATTAGCTCAGCTGCATTTGAATTTAGTAAATGAACAGGCTTTGTAACTAAAATGTGTGGTAAAGATGTGTGGAAAATATAGTAAATCTTTGAAAAATAAAGCTTAGAAATTATTTAACACATCATGTTTCACATGCATAATATTTGACTTTGGGTTGTGGCCAAGCATAAGGTGTTTTGGAATGAAACCAGTTTGTGCAAGGAAATTAGGATTAGCTGGAGAAGTTGTGATGTATTTTATTTCATTTATATTATCAGCTGTTATAAATGCTCTCCATCTCAGATTTATTAATTAAAATTAATTATTTAAGCCTGTTCTTGAGTATGTTAAAGCCAATGCACATATGTGATTAAGAGGGCAGTAGATGATGACTTTGGGAATGACGAGTGAAGAATTAATTACATGGTCATGGCAGTGTCATGCTACGTTGGTCCCATCAGCTCTCACATGATTTGCTTGAACACTTAGATACTATGCTGTTCTTTAAAGTTTTACAAACCCTGTGGATTTCTCTTCTGTGCCACTGGAAGAAAGTGCTTGGTAGCCTGGAACAAGGTAATTTTGTGGGCTATGAAAAAAATATGAGTGTTGCTCATCTGAATGTCCATGCCAGATGTCATCCCGCAGCGCTTCAGGGCCTGTGAGTTCTATGTGCTCTGCCCTTGGCTGAGGGAGTTTGATGCTGAATGGCACACTGGTGAAAAGGGAAGTTCTTCCATCTAAGCATGTTGCATGGGAGAAATGATAATTCCTTTACACTGATTTTTATGAGGCTTGCTTCCCTCAGCATCATGCAAAGCAGTGGGAAGCAGGGCATGGGAAACATCAGTATGTGAAAGAAGCTTGGGCCTGTAATGTCTCTTCCCACTGTTGGGATGCTTTAGAGGTTAGCTTAAGGAATGGCTTTTGAGGCCTGCTGATGTGTCTGTGGTTTAAAGGTCGATCTGCAGGGCCAGCACTGGTCTTGAATTGAGCCGGGGCTCTGGCACCTCCCCTGCACCATCTCCTGTGGTGCTTTCAGATGGCATTAAGCACCTGCTGTGTTCTCCTTCTTGGACTGACAGCTTCCTGGGCCGCCCCCCCCCCCCCCCCCCCCCCCGTGACATGGACTGTACTTCCAGAGCCCATTTTCTTTAAGCATAAAAGCACAGACAGAACTGCCTGCCCTCATGCAGCCTGACTGTCCCACCATGGGTCTCACCTTTTACTTAGAAAGCACAGAGTCGTTCTGTAGCCAGTGCTTTTTCTTCACCAAAACTTAAGCAGCTTCTTTCCACCTTCACTGAATCCATAGCCTAACCAGGTCCTTGCTTTACCCAGAAGCCTAGAGAGATCCTTAAATTTCACCGAATGCATAGAAGTTAGACAAATTAAAGTGGGTTCAGACAAAATGATGAAGTGGTTTCAAAGCATCTTTTTTTTTCCCAAGTATTATCTATGGCGTCTCCTGTTCCCTGAAAGTAGAGGGATCTCAGTCAGAGTCCTGATGTGACAGAGGTGTTAAATTACAATAAATTATTTTCAAATTGTGGGCCATGTTTGAATATTGTTTCCTATGCAGAATTGCCATTGACTCTATGGAATGCTGTCAGGTTTCTGCTCCAAGAAAAAACCAAACTCAGCTTGCAAGCAGCATGTTAATTATTAACATTTCCTAGCCCCAGCAGAGTGATCAGTTTGTGGTGAAACATTATACTAATAGCTGTACTATGTTTTTCATTGAAAGATCTCATAGAACTAAACAAACACTGAATTAACTTTTGCTACATAGAGCATGAAGTAAAAATTAATTTTTAATGAAATTCTATTTCAAGATTAAGTTAAGAGCTAAAGTGAAATGTCTACAAAGTTGTTATCTGGCTCATGGTTCCAATGCTCCTGCCAGCCTTTTCTGACTCAGGCTAATGCAGAAGCTGCAAGGTTGCACGCACATTGGGTGGGTGTCAGTTGCATGTTTATTCTGAACTCCTATTGGTACTTTCTCCCTATGCTGTTTACTCAGTTTCATTGAATCAAGAAATGGCCATTAATTAAAGTAGCCAACATCTGACTGACTTTCCAGAGCCTATGAGCAATATCAAATGCCAGCAATTTCAATGAGACTTCTTAGAAGAGTGGCAACTTTGGAAAACAGGCTGTTAAATACAGGGCATCCAAAAGTCACAGGAAGAAAATTCAGTCTGTGGAGTTCTCTTCCTTGAGTTACGCAGGAATTTGGACAAGGTGAACATAGCAAATTGTGCTGACTTGGAAACCTATTGAAAATACACACTTGTTTGAAAATATTTATCAAGGTGTAGTAATAACATAATGCTGAGAAATCCTGAAGTTGTGTGAAGCCATTTAAAAATAATTTACTGTTTGCTTACAGTTACAATCTTTGAATTACACCTATGATCTGATCTTTATATATATTTAAAATAACACTTTAATTAAATGATCTTTTAATTTCAGATTTTATACAGCCATGCCATCAGTGCTTCAGGGTTCTTCATTGCTTTTTTCGTTTCCCTTGTGTTGACGTGTGCTGTCTTTTTCATCATTTACCGAACCCAAATATTAAAATGGAGTTTCTGTGGTAAAAACCAGGTGAGTTGTACTGTCTGTCAGGAAAAGCTATTTAATTTTTTTCACTGATCATATGTGATGATATAACTTGATAACTAAGGTTGTCTTAAGACTAAGATTGTCTGAAGAATTTTTGAAGATAAATAAAAAGCCACCAAGTAATGGATTTGGCTTACAGGTAATGTAATCTCTGCAGCCTCTAAACTTCAGTGCAGTCAGATTTAGAGGTGAGTGTAAGAATGATACCCTGATCAAAAAAACTCCTGTCAGTATCACAGAATCACAGAATCACTAGGTTGGAAGAGACCTTCAAGATCATCGAGTCCAACCTGTGCCCAACTCCTCAACTAGACCATGGCACCCAGTGCCACATCCAGTCTTTTTTTAAACACATGCAGGGACTGTGACTCCACCACCTCCCTGGGCAGCCATTCCAGTACTTTATCACCTTTCTGTGAAGAACTTCTTCCTACCTGGATGTTGGCTCTAGATCAGAGAGGGGTTACCCTTTGCCTGTTCATTTCTTTCTTTTTCAGAATTAGAAGCAGGATGTCTCTGGGTTATAATAAGTTGCCAAGAGAGTAGACAGCTTATCTTGAACACAGCAACTTGGATGCACATTTTTTTTCTGATTATCAGGAATAGGGATTTGAATTTTGGTCTTAGTTTCTTCAATGTGCAGTAATATCTTCAGTGATGAAGCAAAACAGATGGGATTGAGGATGAAGTACTTCCATCATTCTGTCCAGTTTGAAGAAAGTATTTTTTGGACTGGAGAGAGAAAATACAGAATCTGATAAGTATTAATCAAGTTGGTGCAATTCCAGCCATTCCTTCCATTAATTATTAATTATTAATGTATTCATGTTAAGTATAATAACTTCATTGAGACCTTAGTGAGAATATTACAGTGATTGGAACAGTCTTAAGAGAGGTAAGCTGAGAGGTTTGAACCCATTATCTGCTGAAAGGGTGGTGGATCTCTCATCCCTCCTGACTGACCAGAGTAGCTCACAAATCACTTACAGCCTTTCTGTGGTTTGAAATTACACCATCAGTAACTTTTATTTGTTTTAGTTCTGAAAAAATAATCTCTTTAAATTAAAAGGATGTGACTTGTTTCTTTTTACAAAAGAAGAAGGGATAATGAATTAGTAGAAAAGGTCCAGCTTGGTCTAGCATCAGTATTTATAGTGGGGTTTTTACACAATGTTATTAGCCCTCTGTCTGAAGTCTCTGTGAACTGAGTCACTTCCATCATGGATAGGATTAGTTTTTCCATGTTGTTCACCTAATGATATTGTAATGTTGCCATAAGTAATTTGTGTACCATGGCAATTTTTTAAAAAATTACCCAGAAAGTTTGAAGTGGAAGACAACTTCCTAGATTACTTTCAGAAGTATTCTGTGTTCTCAATTTCTTCATCTCTGTTCCAGATCAGTTATATAGGAAAAAAGATCAACCTGAAATAAAAGGAGTATATTTGATTTCAAATACATATCTGAATTGCACAACTTCTATACTCTTTCCAGCTTTACAGTTTGATGATAAGTAGAAACCTTCTTACCCAGAGTTAAACTGCAGTAAAATTAGATCAGAGTCTCATTATACAATTTTTTTAATAATCTAAAGTTTGCTACTTTTTCTCCCTTTTTTTTTTCAGGAGATACAGCCTGATCTCAGCCAAAATCACAAACTGGAGCATTCTCAATTTAATTCAGGTGATCTCTTTAGTGAAGATATAATTATGAATGACCAAATCATTGATATTCTGTCCTTTGAAGAACCTGGAAACATGCTGCAGGCTTTAGAAGAGTAAGAATTCACTGCTATTACATCACATTTATTATTTTTTTCATGAGCCAAACCTTTGAGTATGTTTTGAGTATCTCCTATTTATTGTTTTTTATCATAATGTCTGTTTACACTTATTACCGCACTACCTTCGGTTTTTGAACTGTTTTAAACAATCATCTGTGGGAATGCAAAGCCATCATGTTTCATATTGATTCACTTGTAGAAGTCACAACTCCGTCTAGGCCTTAGATATGCAAGTTTTCCAATCCAAATAAACACCTTGATTTGTCTCTCTGTGGTTCACTACATGAAGGAAAACTTCTTGGTGTGCAAGAAAATATTGAAACACCATATTCTACTATTTCTTAACACATTCTGCTTTCAAAAAGGGTGGCTTTTGTCTAGAAAAGAGAACCCCTGCTTAGTGCCAGCATTACTGTTCAGCAGTGTATTTGAAAACAGCTGGATCAGATTCTGACAGTCTGTAGTGCTGCCAGAAGGATACCATGTACCTGTGACTGGTGGGACCACTTGCTAGAGCACAGAAACACTCCTGATACTGTTGAAAGGCTTTTTGACAGAAATGTGCCGCTGTTAAAGGTCATCTGTTCTTCAGCTGAATTTTATAAAAAGTTCTTATGTGAGGATGAACAGATGTTGTTTATGCAGTCTTACAATTACCTCCTGGTAAGTGAGGTGAAAGGCATTATTATGCAACTATAAAATCTGTAGAAGCTGAAAAGCTCCAGGAACATGGACGAAATTTTTTTTCTTAAAGGGTAACTAACAGCATTAGTATTTTTTGCCTTTCCGTGATAATTGGAAACTTATCTGTGTAAATTGCACATTGGTCCTTGCTTTTATACCTGTGTAGCAGCTCAGGCTTTGGGAAGGCTTATCCTGAAAATAATTTTGTGAATATTAAGAAGAACAGGATCAAACATATTTTTAAACTCACTTTAGTTTTAATTTATTTCAGGGGTAGTTAGTATCTAGCTAGGTTGAAAAAATTTGCTGGACTATTTTCAGATACATTATGGATAGAAAGGTGAATATTCTTGCAAATCTTTGGAAAGGTTTATTTTCAAACAGGTTTATTTCTAAACCTGTAAAACAGAATTTGTATCTTAGTTTGAATGTGTGTCCAGGGGCTAAAGGTTTTTTAATGTTTTGATGAAGTTAGTGCATATGTCTCTTGCTTCCTTTTCTTTCCTCAGTTTCTATTTTCTTTACTTCTAAAGAGGTAGGGTGTTGCAGTGAATAAAGTAGATGCCCATTAGTCAACACTCACTAACCTGCTTCATCTTCTAAGCTATCTTTTCCTTTTTCCAGGGTGAGGATAGTAGATAGACCACAAAGGTATCCAGAGTTACAGTGATTCCTGCAATGAAAGATGACTGAAAAGTTGATAGATATTTTCAGCCAACCAACATCATCTTGCATGTATGCTAGCTTGGTAATTCTTCTGCATGTTTTGATGCAGATATGTTTCATTTTTTTCCATGTGACACACATATAAGCTTGCCAGCATAATTGATAGCATCCTTTTCATTGCACTGTCATGGTTGGAATCATTCTGGTCTTTCAGATAGAAAAAAGAAAAATACTCTGCAAAGAGCCACATGTTGTTTTCTTCTTTGCAACATAAAGCTGTTCTGTCTTCTAAGAAGTGACGGTGCCAAATCATTTAGGAGATACATCAGGGGCATGTGTTCAATATTTATGGAGAGGGACAACTTCAGAGGGTAGACAGTTTGCAGTGTCAGGAGGATTGGCTAGAGAACAACGCATAGTTTTAATGTTTCATAAGAAAGCTTCTTGGTTACTCATTTTGTGAATTTTGTCTTAATAAGTCATATCCTTGATGTACATTATGCAGCAAAATAGCTTGGCTTTTATTCTCAGTAGGTTCCTTGCTGTGTATATTACTGAGTATTGGCCTCTGGGCAGTGAATACTAATGAAGGGAAGCTATAAGATTTGGATATTTTACATGCACACTAGAAGTTCACATTCCAAAATGTTGTGGTCTCTTTTTCTATGTCTACAGGAGAATATGAAGAAAGCTGAGGAATTTGGGTTTGTGTCCATTGTGATGGAGCTTGACCATTCTTATAGTCTCAAAATATATAGATATGTTAAAGGGAACTTAATTTCTTTAAATAGCTTTTCACTACTACACTTTTTCTTTTAATTTTCATTTTGTACAGCTGTGCTTCCTTGAGTTTGTCAAAGCTCTAGCTGAATTTGAACCTGCTTGCTTATACACAATATGTACTGCCAATTATTTTGGTAAATGAGTAATATGTACATTGCAGCTGATTTTTCCCTGTGGTAGAGGATACTGAGGCCAGTGTACTAGAGAGCAGGATCAAACTGTCTCCAAAAGCCTTGACAGAAAAATAAAAAAACGATTTACCATGATCTTAGAAGTTCACTTTTTTCCTTTAAAATCTAAATGTTTTGCTGTACATTCCAGTTTGAATTGCTATGGAGGAGATGTTCTGGTTTTTTAAACCCCGAATTTAAATGGAAAGGATCATAGAATCATAGAATCTTAAGGGAATGGAAGGGACCTTAGAGATCTCCAGTCCCAAGCCCCCCACCATAAGCAAGGACACCTCCCACCAGACCCAGTTGCTCAAGGCCTTGTCCAGCCTGGCTTTGAACACTGCCAGGGATGGGCTATAAATGATCATGTTGTCCTAGCACCTAGACTTGAATATTCCTGCACAGAAAATGGTGAGAAATAGTTACAGGGTTAGTACAAAAAAAATATGAGGAGCTAAATTTCTGATTTTCATAACTTGGAAAGAGAGTAATTAAAATTTTGGAATTTTTGAAAAGAGAGCATATTCAGTACTCTACTTTTGGGAAAGGTGTACAATGCAGGAATATAACTATAAATAATAATCACATTGATATAAAATGCAGGAAATGCTCGTGGTCTGAGTTCCAAACCCTGCATTTGTAGTTCTGTGTTATGAATGCTGCTGGAAACTTGACAAATATGTAGACTATACATTTTTTTCATCAGAGCTCAAATGCTTAATATACGATAGCCTGTAAGACTGAGAAGCTGAAGAAAACAAGTAATTTGAAATTGATGAATGCATATATATATTTTTTTTCATCTTGAAAACATCGCTTTTCTTTGATGTTGGCTGACTGTGAAGAGTTTAGAATTATAAGGGTCATTTTGCTGTCTACCTGGAACAATTTATCTCATCCAGAAGAGAGTGTCCTTTTGAGAGTTGTGCTGTTCCTGATGCTTTATTCCATATAATTTTTAATGAAGATTGATATCTCCTACCATTTCTGTCATCTGAATGCTCACTCTGACTGGATGGATCATAAGAATCTGAGGAGATCACTGCAGAGTTGGAAGCTCCTCAGGCATTAATGCATAATGCATATAGCAGTAATACTTATTTGTTATTTTGTTAGCATCCAGGCTGAAGTTGGTGTTCTTGACATCAGTGGTGAAATGTGTGATGACTTCACCAGAAGTAGAATTGGAATCTTTCATATACTCTCTTTGCATAGTCGCTTTCCTGAGCAAAATAGTAAAATAACCATTTTCTGAACTCTGTTGCAACAACAGTATTGTAGGCTGATGTATTTTTAAAACTATTTTTCTGAAGATCACTGGTTTGTCATATTTCATAGCTTCTGCAAACAGTGCAGAGATTCTCAGTCTCTTAAATGCTGTATTTTTAAAAAGTTTTCTAAACAGATAATTATAAGAATTTAAATAGTCTCTTTATATTGCTGTGGAGAGTTAAAGGAATTTGATAGGTGAAACTGCTGCCAGATCTAATGCTTAAGACTTTCTATCAGGTTTTCATGAAGCTTTGTTTTCTGAAGAGCTTCTGGTCTCTCAGCTCAATTTATCATCTTTTTCAGTTTTTTATTTAATTATTATTTCTTGGCTGTATATCCTGTTTTTGATTTTTTCAGCATTCTGACTTCTGGAAAGCTAAACTTAACCTGTGACTGATCCATGTGAAAGCATCCCTAGATAGTCCTCATGCAGCTTTCTTATCAAGTTCATTTACTGATCGATGTCTTGTATTCTCTGTCGGCTGCTGCATGAGCTGCGCTGAGTTCACGCTTGGCTGTGTAAGTGCCACAGGACTGGTGGATGAACCCCCCCAGTTCAGAGCTGGCTGCAGGCCAGTACAGCCACTGGTGTATCACAGAGCATCTTCAGACCTGTGCTAACACAGCCTGGCAGCTGGCAGGGACCAGCGAAAGGCAGCACATCCCACTCTGGCACAGGAGGCTGAAGAGTTTGGGCTTGGGTAGTCAGTAGCTGTAGCTGGGTATTCAGACCTCGTGCCATTGCCTCTGCTTGTACTTCAGTACAGTTTGAGTTTCCTGCAAAGGTTTGTACCTTGTCATGCTGCAGCTGTGCAGCTGTGCAAATCTCTGCCCTGAAGTGTTTGCAGTCTCTATTGAGACTGGACCCAGCATGGAATGCAGAGGAAAGAAAAAAGGAGGGAGGTGTTGAAGGGAGGAAGGTCTGGGGCTGCACAGAGGGGCCACATTGACGTGGTACTTTAAAAAACACCAACAAAACACAAAAACAACCTAAACTGACTAAAACCCAGAGAAAACCAAAATGGAGCCTAACTTACTGATACTGTATTACTAACCCCTCAGTAAATGATAATTTGTGAAACAAACCACGTCAGCAGCTTTTGAAGACCTCTAATGCCCATTATGCTCAAATTGGCTTTCTTTGCATACTGTGACTAAAGCCAGCACTGCAGGAACTGGTTTCTTTGTGATTCTTCTTGTCTGACTCTTTCTGCATCTTCACTCCTCTGAAGTGTGACAAGGCAACATGGACTATAATGCCTGGATGTTTTTTCCTGTTTCCTTCCTCACTGCAGCTGTCCCATCGTCACTGTGCCCGTGGGTACAGGACACGTGCTGCTCTGGCTGTAACAGTCAGTGCCACTGGGCTGGGGTGCTTGTCTGTCTGTCTGTCCTTCCCTCTTTCTATTCCCCTCTGCATCAGGAGTTGATGCAGCTGCTGTGCCTTGTGGCTCCCAGTCACTGCTGAAGTGGGAACAGTGGAGATAAAGTGTCCACAAATGGCTCTAAGTGACTTAATTACGTTTTTCAGGAGCCTTGTGTATTTGAAGCAGTACTTTTACAGATACAGCTACCCAGATCTACAGTCTCCTCTGGATACTTTTGTAATATATCTGCTACTAATTGGCTTCCATTGGCAGAGGAGATAGAGCCCTCTGAGAATGACAGGCTTTACTGTTTTGATGAGAAAATGTCACCAAAGGGGAATTTGTTTAATGCTCTCCCTTTCAGACTTCAGAAAGTTGTGTCACAGTAGTTTCTTATGTTTATAAATGCAGAATTAGTTTTAAAGATGTATTTGAAAGCCATTACTTATTTTTAGGACTGTTAAATTCAGCAGCTATTAGTTCTCCTGTGGGCCTGTAATTTGAATAATAAGACTTAAAGTCACAATTACTTGGTAGTTAATGAAAAGTTTCCCTTTTTTTGTAGTGTGTTGTGTTTTGGTTTGCTTGTTTTTTGTTTTT
>VXBQ01000504.1:63827-124331 GCA_013400175.1 Phainopepla nitens | reverse complement strand
TTTTTTTTTTTAAATTAACTATAGTTGCTTTCCTGACCCCAGCTTTCCTGTATTCTTTCATTAGGTCTATGGAGGACATCAGTTGCTCAGGCACTCTGTCTGCTTCTCTGTGTTTGGTATCTGGGATTCTCCCCTTCCAGATCTCTCTGACAGATTTTTAAAACCTCTTTCTCTTCAAGTGAGTGAAAAAGCTTAACACTTGCTATTTGAAGTTTCATTTTCTATGTGTCTGTTCACCTTTCCCTCTCCCATCCTTTTGTGACACTTGCCTTCTGTACTGTCCTCATCCTTTCTCTGCATGCTTTGTCCAACAAAAGCTTTCATCTTTTTCATCAATAGGTTGCCATCAGCTACCTGTACTTCATTAGCTTTCATGTTTCTATGATGCTGAATATGTTCAGGAAGTTAGGCAAGACCTTTTAAACATCAATTGCTGTAACAAGCAGAGTGCAGAGCATTTAAAGCAAATTATTGAATGTATCTTGGCTTGAGGAGACATAGAGTGTCAGGCTAGATTTTTTTTTTTCCCTATATGACGTGGAACATTTAATTTGGGTGATTGTAACCATCATTCTTCTGAGGGACTTGAATGAAACCAAATGGTTTATTATACCTACAGGATTCCTGTGTTTTACTGAGTGTTGGTGTGATGCAGCATGCCAGGGGTGCCCTCGACTTCTCTGTTTTGAGTAAAGAGCTTGAAGCAAGGTTTCTGATGTGTGTGATGAGCTTGTCTCATTTCTGATGGCTGCTGTGTGAAGATCACAGACCAGATGTAGAGCACATCACATGGAGGGGAGCTTTCAAGTGTTTACAGACACAGTCTTTCTTCAGCTGCCAGTGCCAAAATGGTGTGGCTGCTATCTTCAAGAATGTGACCTGGGAGAGCTGTGGCTTGTAACTACTTTTCTCTCTGCTGTTACCCTTGGTTTGGTGGAACAGTTCATAAACTTCTCTTTCATTGCCTTCTTCACCAATGTGTTGTCAGGAAAATGAAGAGCAGGAGGAGAAATGATAATATTCACCTGATGTTGGTGTCAGCAAGGGAGAAAATGAAGAGTGTGAGACTTTCCAGGGAGGGAGAGGAGGAATTCAGTCTTTCACATCTCAGTAAGAAAGGGTTAGTAGGTGCTAGGGTGATCATCTATCATTGCATGCTTGAGGAACAGAAAAATAATGACTAAGGAACTTGTTGTTCCAGCAAACAAAGAGAGTTGAAAGTTGTAACTAGTAAAATTCTGAGGATGAGATTACCATTTTTTGGAGAAATTATCTGGTGGAACAATTGATTAAAATGTTTAGTTCTTTGTTAGGAGATGCTTGAAAATCAGGATGTTTGTAACAGAAGACCGATATGCTTCAATTAAATTAGAGCTGCTGAACTTAAAGCAGGAATTCAAACAGAAAAATAAATCTGGTGCCTTGGATTTTACAGGCTAATAATGAATTGGTGACTCTATGAAGGAAAGCCTCCCACCACTGCCTCACAGTCATTAGAGATATATTATAGCATAGACCTCCTATTCTCTGAATCCTTGTTTTTGTTGAGTGCATTTAGACAGCTCTGAAACACTTCTTTTTTTCAAGTTGTCACAAACAGCTTGATAATAGCTGTCTGTGTCAGCAAAAGTCCTGACACTATAAACAAAATGGCTTAAGAGAAAACACACATCTGTATCTGCTGTGTTGCTTCAGCATCCTGTTACCTTGATCCTGCCATCACCTGCCCTCAGTCCTGGAGCAGGAAGGACTCTTCCCAGGGATGAGTGTCCTGAGGTACTTTACCATGAATGTAGGTGAAAGGTACCCAAGAAGGCTGTGTACCTTCAGCTGCTGTGTCCATCTGCAGACAGGAGAGAGAAGCTGGATGCTTGTGTTGCCTTGGGATATTATAGTAAATATTAGCTCTTACAGGATCTTCAGAATACTGTGAGGAATGTTTCAGGCTCGTGGTATTTCAATTGCAGGAATTTCTGTTCCTGTATATAAGGAAGAGGGGCTGAAATGGAGGGGCACCAAGCAGACAGCCCTGCAGCAGATCACCAAGATGAGGACAGCCATCACCAGTGTGCTTCTGTAGTTTTGAGAAATTGCAACAGAAAATCAGTCTGTGGTAGATGATTACATTTCAAAGCTAGTCTCCAAAATACTTCAAGTATTTGAATCATTGTTAAGAAAACAATTCCATCCCATCAATTTCAAGAAGGGGAGAATACATCTCTTGTGCTATCAGGGAGGCAGTGATGATATGTCAGTGGTTTACTTTTAATTAAACTTTACTTGCTTACATAAGGAAGGGAAAGTTTGACAAAAAAAGCAAAATGTTTTTTCCAGATTTGCATGCCTTCATTTATACAATTCTGAATGTAGTATCATTCTACTCTCTTGCAAGTCTTACCAAGATCTTTGATATTTATTCTGACATTTTTTGTGTGGAAAAACTAGTCCAAAAATTTAGCCTAAGCCAAGGGAAAAAAAAAAAATAAGAATGGGTTTAAGCTCCTAAAAGTATGTTTTGCAGGTCACAAAGAAATTCATATATACATGGTCCACACACAGGACAATACAGTGTTGGATATTCATGTAATTTGACATGCAGGAGCAAAACCCACTGAATTTTCCAATGTGGAATTGAGTTCAGGTGTAGAATTGAGAGTAGTTACATCGTGTGTGAAATTAGAATCATTATAATTCCAATTTAACTCTAAAGATAAATAAGAATGTATTTATATGCAGTATGACATATTGAATTTTCTAAAAGTTCTTGTATTTCCATCTGGTTTTAATCTCTAGAACTTTATTCATGTTCATGAGAGACAGATACCAGCTATTTAATTTGTATCAGCATGTCAGTGAAACTGTCCCCTCTTCCCTGCAGAGAAGGGAGTACCCCAGCTGAGAATATGAAACAGTGATGTATCAATCTAGATGGGTCAGTGAGTTTAGGACAATTTTACAAAGTCTGTAAAATATATAGTCTATTTGGGTGCCCATTTGATGTGCTTCCCAACTGAGATAGGGAGGGGTTTTTTGGGGGGGTGATGGTGTCAGACATTTATATTGGCTTTTATCTGAATGAATGTTTTGAGTATTAGTAAAGAAAAGATTTTTCTTCTGTCTGAAATGGAAATGGAAGTATGGACATACTTCATAAAAGTTGCTGTAGTAGAAGTTCACTCACCCTGATGTTTAATGTATGATTACTCTCATGATTAATAAACTCATATACTGTGATATTCCTGCACATCTCTGACTGCCATTTCATTACCCAGTATTGAGTGAATCTACATGCAGTCTAGAGATTGAATGCTATAGATACAAGGATCTTGTTTTCTGATAGAAATTTCCCATAATCTGTGATTTCTAACAGTCCTGATTACCTTTGTACAGTTTGGAGGTTGCCAGCCTGACACGGGCAGATGCTGATCTGGAGGCCAGTCGAACGTACATCTGTAAAGAAGTGATTGCTATGATGTTGAGGAACATGGTCTTAAACCACAGCCTCTTTCCCCATGTGGAGAAGAAGATAAGTTCAGTTTTCAAAAAGCGGTTTCTTGCAATGGAGAAAGAGATTGAAGAGGAGTATGAAAGGAAGATGGTGGCTTTAACAGCTGAATGTAATCTGGAAACTAGGAAGACAGTGGAGGCTCAATGCCAGAAAGCAAGAGCTGCAAATGAAGAGGCTGAGGAATTAATGAAGAAAATTAATGAAAAGGTAAATCTGGTTTTAAATCAAGATGTTTTGCATCAAATGTAGTTTTATGGAGATAGTGTCTCTTTTAGACTAGAACAGCTTACTTACCCTTCTAGAAGAGTAAAGATAAAGATCTACAATTAAATATTTTCAGAAATTTAGATGTCATAATCAGGGTAGTTGTTATTAAGAAAGTGTGTTTAATTCACCAGAAAATGCATTTTTCTCAAGAGAATCCATGACATCTGAAAACAAATGCTGGTCATTTCCCTGTTAGTTTTGGGGGGTTTTTTTATTACCACTTGTACTATTGCAAAGTGGTGTATTTTTATTTACTGTGTTTTACTGCAGCACTTTCTGAGGTTTCAGACACTGTGTGAACTACTTTGCATGTTCAGAGCAGAACAAACACCTTGCATCATAAACCTTACAGTCTAGGTAAAAAGCTTCCAATATTTATGTTCTATTTTTGAAGAAAATTAGAATACAGAAACCAAAGACTGAAACAGAACCAAAGGCTGATTTCCCTCTGAAATGAGTGAAGGCAAGCAGAAAAATCTATATTTTAGACAGACGAAGGAGTAGACTTCTCTTGGAAATAGCCCTTATAGTAAATAAATAAATAAATAAATAAATAAATAAATAAATAAAGTCAGAATATGATTCCTTACAATGCTCCAGTCTTCTATGTTTTTCCAAGTATATTGAATATTTACGATAAAACTGATTTTCCCCCACCCTTTTTCTTTATTATTATTTTTAACAACTTCCTGTGGCTTGAAGGATTCTGGTAAGTTTTGATTATTTCATCTCTGTAAGTCTGAAGTTCCAAAATGCCCAAACTGATGTTGCATGTTTGTCTGTTAAGAGGATGACTTGGTGGGAGCAAACAGTGTAGTTTGTTACTTCTGGTGAGGCTTAGCTTCTGGACCACAAGTGGTATTTGCATATCACATACATAATTGTTAAGTCTTTTATGTCCATTCATGATTTAAGTTTTGAAGAAGTTTTTTTTGCTGAGTGTGACCCATTAAAGGTACTCCAGTATGTTGAGGCTCTCAGGAAGAACTTTGTTTTATTAGGCTGTTGCATAGAGAAAATTATGGCACAAGGCTGGTGAACCAGTGGAATTTCTTTGATGTTTCCAAGTGAATTTTAAGTTGGGATTCTGTGTAGCTTTCCATACCTGTAGGATATGCCTATCCTGAACTAGAGGTGTGAGAAACACAAGGAGTGGGAAGGAAGAGGTACTTGTGGACACCTTCTTAAGGATAAGGTGAACTGTACTCTGCAGCAGACTTTTTCCATCTCTTGGATATAGAAGGAGCCTAGACTTCACTGAAATAAGTCCTGTCTTTGCAGAGAGAAGGGCCTGACTGAAACTCAGTGTGTGAACTCATACTAAACATATGCTCAGCAAAGTGGCTTTGCTTTGTAAGAAATGTGTTGGTGTTGGTTCAGTCTGATTTGTACTGAAAATCCTGTCAAGCAAACAATTAAGGCCAGTCGAGTACCTGTCCTGATCCATTTACCATATCCTATCATGTTGCTGTTCACTTTTCTGTCTGGTTTTATATTTGCCACAGCACGTGGTCCAGAAGGATATTGTGGAGCATGAGGATTGGCTCATAGCCATGCTCCTGGGCAGGAGGTGTACTGATACCCAAGGGATGGCAGTGGAAAAAACTAGAGCAATAACCTCCTCCCCTTCTCAGCCAAAACATGGAATTTATATTCCTTGCCTTTTTGATTAATTATTTGCTGTCTGGAGTATGTCTCCTAGGAATGAGAAGTGAAGTGCAGAGGGCAGTTCACCTCAAGATAATTGTTATGAAATTTAGGACAAGACTAACATAGTGACTGTTAGGTAGCTCTGACATAAGAAGCATTCTTTGCTCTGTAGGACATGTATGTTTTGATTCTATAATGACTTTATGCCATCTGAGATTAAAACTATGAATGTGTAAGTCTTACTGGAGAACTAAGAGGAAGTGTTTCTGGCAAAGAAACTTTTGAAGTAATTGAAGTAATTACTTTTGAAGTAATTGAAGTAATTCTATTCCATGGTTGTAAATGTAAATCTAAAATGATGCTCTTGGATTAATTTGTAGAAACTGATAGTTCAAGTAGGTAACCAATAATAAAAACTTCTAGAGATTTTTAGTAGAATAGGGTTTTTTCCTAATTTATGTTGTTTTTAAAATTATGCTTATTATTATTTCATTGGTATGCATTATATGAGTCTGAGTCTGTTTAATTTTAATAGGATTTCAGAACTGATGAAACCTAAAAAATTAATTGAATATATAGTCTTTGTGTTGAATTTCATGCAATTTTATATAATTTATCTTATGTAAGACTTGTGAATTCTAAAAGGACTTCATTATGCCTTGGAAGTGGTATCTGGATTAGAGACTGGCGATTGTACAACCCTACTATCCAAACCGGTGAAAACTGTAGAAAGTGTGCACTGATTCAATGTTAGCCTTCACTTTAACCTGAAATGACAGTAATTAAAGTATTTCTTAAATGTATATGGGCTAGTAGCATTGATAATTTAAAATATGTTGAATTCTGAAAATCACTTCTGAAGCATTTATTTCTTTCTTCTCTGCAGCCTGCTTTAGAATACAGAAGTCTTCTGGACAAACTTCACAGATTGGAGCAGGACTGCCTGAAGAGGTTCCTTTTTGTAAAGCAGGAGGAATATTTTGCAAAGGCTTATAGAGACCTCGCTGTTACCCAAAGAAAGGAGCTCCATACTATCTTTTTTACACAGATAACAAATGCCACTTCAAAGGGAGAACTGAAGTTGGAAGCAGCTAAAACATTAGTGGAAGGTTACTCTAACATACAGGTAATAGGACGATGTCTCTATTCCTAACCTAAAGACAGAATACAAACCTGCCCTGACTTTTGAGAAATGTTTCAGGATTAATGTTACCACTTAAGTTTGGCTTTCAGTTACATTTTAAACCCCTTGCAACAGAATAGTTTGAGTTGTTTCCTCATGGTTTGCTTTTTTTGTTTGATTGTTTTTTTCCTTCATTTCTGTTGAAACTTAGTGCTCTAGATTACAAAAGTTCTGGGAATTTTTCTTCTGGCTGCTTCTTGAAGAAGAGTATTATTGTTGTGTTCCTGCAGGTTGAGGGGGGAGGTTAAAAAGCAACATCTGGTAAGTAGGTGTCAGAGCATGTGAGGTCCACTCCTAGAACCTGATGCACAGCCTTATATAGAGAAGCTACACAAGGGCGGCCACTGTCAGAGGGAAATACAGCAAGCACTTTGTGCAGAAGATAGTTAAGCAGCCAGGTCAAAGAGGTAGAGCAAGTGAAAAAAGTTTTGGCTATGTTTTAACTGCTCAGACATGGGTGATGTAACTAGCAGACCTTGTCTCAGCTATTTATGCTAGCAGAGTGTCTGCTGTGGAGCACTGTGGGCCTAACTCAGGTCTCTGCCTGGACCCATCTGTAGGTACCTAAACCCTTCCTGTTCCCCACTGTTGGAAGGGGGAACTTCTAAGCCAGCCTGTGTGCAGTGGGCTTGGCTTTCCCCATGCTGTACTTAACTTACATGGAAGAGTTGGCTTTGGAGCCAGCTTATAGACACCTTTGAAAATGTGACCCTTTATGTAATCATACAGTGCATTGTAAAGGACAGTTCTGCTAACACTGGTAGGCTTGCATGTGTATGTAATTATGAATATCTGATCAAATGACCTGTTAGGCCACTCAGGACATGTTCAGCAAAGTACACACAGTATTGAGGTAGTCAGGCCAAAAGCTCAGCACATAATTGATTTTGTTATGTTGAAATGACCATAATAATTTGATGTGATCATTAGAGTTACGTTGATATAGTCTTATTGTTTTACACTTGTAGGAATTTTTGAACTTTTCCCTGTTAATGAACAAATCTGGTCTGATACTTACAGATGTTACCCAAAATTAGTGTTGCATCTAATGAAATGTTCACATTTGTTCACATTCTTTCCTGTAGGGTGACATTGAAGAGCTAATGGATTTTTTGCAAGCTTGCAAGAAATATCACCTGAATAAAAGATTTTCTTACAGAGAATATCTTATAAGTAAGATACAGTCAAGGGATTCTCATGTCTCTGCTCTTATAAATGCCGCAGCAGCCCAGATATCAAATCTCATTAATAAGATGGAAAGGTAAATAACTCAACTATTTCCTTGTCAGCCATTTGACTATGCTATCGCACAGACAACAGACCCTAGAATAAAGTCTTTTTTCCGTGTTACCTAGAGAGGGAATTGTATAAAAATGTTATGCTAAGGTGAGGTTTTGTTACCTGTGTCCACTTTGTACAGCACAGAGATTAATTGCTGGAAACACATGTCATATACTTGTTTGTAATTCTGAGTTCGGTGGGAACCAGACTCATATAAGATTCTCAATGTGTTTATACATCCATTATTTCTGTAAATACCCATCAGTCACATGAAAACTCATGCTAGAGTCCATTGCAGCATGTACCAGTGAAGACCATTTGTCTACATGCTTTATGCACAATATCTGAACGTAACAGAAAAGAGCAATTTTGATTCAGTTGTGATTGAATGTGTTTGAGGAACTGGATGTACAGTTTCTCTTTTCGAGGTGGAAATCATGAATATTTTCTAAAGAAAGTAGATTAAGTTTATAAATAATGTAACTGGAGGATTTTGACTAGCAGAGAATATACGTGTTGCAGGGAATTAACAGGTAGGTGACAGGGAAGTAAAAGTAGACCTGGAAATGGACTGTAGTAATACATGCATTTAATTTCTTTGGGATATCACATCAGACCCAGGCTGATTGAGTACTCGGTAATAAGATACTCAGAATCTAGGTAGAGAGGTAGAAATGGTGACTGAGCAGAGACAGAGAGATATAGTTGTTTAAAATTGTGTGGCTGGGAGGAGCACTGAGAGAGACATTGCACTGCCACCCAGGGAACTGTGTTACTTTGGCATATGGAGAGATTTCTGAGGAGCCTGCCAGGGCAGCAAAATATGTCGGTGTACAGGAAACCAACCAAGCACTGCTCCTGTTGCTCCTGTGCATGCAGCTTTATTTGAGATGTCTGTATTGATGTCAGTCACTGATAATATGTGAAATGCACATTAAGAGAATTTGATGAACACTGGTCTTTATATTATGGTTTTTCCTTCCATAATGTTGACTTAATTTAAAAGGGAATGTTAACTTAATTTAATATTAGGAAGCAGGAAGTCTGTTAAATGCTGCCAAAGATTGCATCTGTTGATGTGACAAAATAACTTATCAGGGTTTTTTGGTATTTTTTACTTGTGGTTCTTTTTTATTGTCCTGTGTTCTGCCTCATTGGAATCATACCCTAAGTTTAGCTTGAATCACCCTGAGTTTAGCTTCAAGATTCATTGGTTGGAGAGAGCTTCATCCAGTAGTCTAGGACTGTTTTGTTAAGGTCTGCAGCTGTGTGGCTCAAAGACAAAAATGTCCTGGAATAGGAAATATAATTTAGACACATCTTTCACAGTGTGCTAGTTTGAAAGCAAAAACCAGTGAAACTCCAAGTCAGAAATGCAATTTAACAGAAAAAGGTAAAGTACGTGCAATAATACAAAAGAAAAACCTCTGACAGAGTCAGAATACAACCTGACACCCTGCTCGTTAGGGTGGTGGTAGTAGTCCAGATGAAGTGATCTTGCTGAAGTGGTGATCCTGTAGAAAAGGTCTGGTGGTCCTTGTCCTCTGGAAACCAGTGGATAAGCACTGCTGTTCTGTCTGAAATCCCAGATTATATCCAGGTGGGAATGCTTGGCTCCTCCCCCTGGGCAGAGCATCTCACAATGGGCTGATGTCATTTTATCAGTCATGTGGTGGGTCCTTGATTGCCCATTAGACAGAAATAGCTCCCCTAGGGAGTTATCTATGACTCATGAGGCAAGGCATTGATGGCCCATTAAGAGGAGATAGTCTGGGGGAGGAGACAAGGAAAACACTGTGCCTCCTGTTTTCAACAGTTCATGGAGATGGTGATGGAATACATAGCTTTGGGCACATATTTACCTAGGACACACAGAAAGTTCCCTCCCATCATGCCTCTCTTTAGCATTGTATTATAAGGTCTGAGATGTTTTCACAGATGATGTGGTTATGTGAAAAGCCTTTGTGAGAACCTCACTGTGTGACCATTGCAGTGGACAACTGGGACTTCTTGAGCAGGAGATATTGGTTTCACCCATTGTTTAATGCCTGTTATTGCACCTAACAATCACAAAACAAATCAACTATAAAACACAAAGGAAAGGTGTGGTGTTAGTAAATTGAAGACCCCCATGGATCTCATCCCCAGAAATGTATTAAATGTATTTAAAAACCTTCCAAAACCCCCAAACTTCCAAAAGCAGCAAGCATTATTACCAAGATGAAAAATTAATTTTTCTAGCACTCTCCTATTAAACTTTCAGAGTATGGATTGGTTAGTTGTCTGGATAAAGGACACGTATCAATAGTTAGAGATATCATTTGTAGAAAAGCAATCCCATTTGGCTTTCTGGGCCTAGAACTAGTTATTTTCCTGTACCTTCCCACACCTGCTGCAGCAGTAATTCCTCTCAGACAAATGTTGACCAAACTCTTATAATTCATTCTTTGGGTGGTCTGATTATAAAACTCCAGAATATGGTATCTCAGTTTATTTGCTAGGGTTTTATTTTCTGCAGGCAAACTGAAATAGCCTAGTATAACTCATGAGAAATTCATAATTGCATAACATATGCTTGTATTTCAGTTTGTAACTAGAAAGTGATTTCAGGAATGTTTACAAATTGGAGCATTAAAATTTGAGCAGCAAGAGAAGTCTAGTCTGAATGGTACTTTAAATTGGTAACCATAGTATCCTCTTATTTTTCACTTTATCATTGAATCTGCTAGTCTAAATATAGATACAGCTCTGTCTTAATCCATTTTGTCCAGCTTTATAATAGAGTGCCTTAAACTTACTGTTATAAATAGAATTCTAAAATACAAAACTTAAATGGAGAAGAGAGAAAAGATACAGATTATATATACCACAGATGGATGCAGTGGTAAACCAGCAGGTAGATATTGAGGGGAGAAGTCTTTTAAAAATGAAGCTTTAATAGTATGTTTAAAATTTGTCAAATAGCAAAGCAATTTCAAATTAACATGAAAAAGATTCTGTGTGGCTAGAAATGAATGTTACAAAAAGCAAAATAAACCCAAACCAGTTCTAGGGAGGGTTATGTGAACATTTTAAATGAAATAGAACAGTGAGAGTTTTCAAGCTGTATTTAAATAAAATGTCCCAATTGTCTGGACTAGTTTTTGAGTACACAGTGTCTTTCAAAAATCAAGTCTGGACTGGAGTACTAAAAAGCAGGACAGGAGAATTTAAGATATAATCTGTAATCATGGATTTGAGGGATGGCTATATAGGCTTTTTGTGTTTTTTCTTAAAGAATAATGGGCAAAAGGGCAGTACTTGAGGCAGTGTTTATCTTGAGTTGTTCTTGCTATCAACAGAGGTGCAAGATTCTTGATGTTTTTAAACTATAACATCTGTAAAACATTGTGTTATTCTTTTGCCAATATCTTCTTGTTCACAAGAAATTTCTTTCTTCTTCAGTTTCTTAAAAGTTGAATTCAGTTCTTGTGACTCATTAGGTATAAACAGTTGCAAGCTCCTTTATACATTTCTCCCAAAAATTAAATTTTTTAAGACCTCAAGAATTTCCTATGTATTGCGTTTCTAAAGTGATCAAAAGGTTGAATCAAGCACCTTATGCTGGTCTTGTTCCTCTTAATGATCACCATTTATATGGACCTTGTCCATGGAAAGTAGTTTTCCAACAGTGTCTTGGCTGGTCATTTCTGGAAGTCAGCAGTAATGCGTCAGTATGAAGTTTTCTGATCAGCTCTTGAAATCTTTACTTCTTGTAGCACTCTGCTCTGTAGGGAGGACATTTTTTGCCCTGAATTATTTACACGAATTGTGATCTGGACAACAACAAGATGCCAGTTCAGCAAGTGAAATCCTGATATACCTGGAGTAGCATGGGCAGAGTCATGCAAATTCTCTCTGTGTAGTTTCTGTATAGTGATGTGATTCTGCCTCCATGTACATTCAGATCTGCACAGCTTTTCTGCTTTGTATCTGTCTCCCTTCTGCTTTAGTGATGCTCCGGCTCCTTCTCTAGCTTTCATGAAACAATTTTCCTTTGCAGGAGTCCAGCATCCCTGATTTGGTTCTCTGTAACATCAAATACAAAGTCCTGCTTTTTACTTTAGTGCTGTCACTCTGTATTTGCTTCTTAAATTGTTGGCGTCCGTTCAATACAGAGAAGTCAAGATCTCTCTCTGATTGACCTGTGATACTGCTGCTGTTGGCTACACACTTCACCTCTGTACCTTCCTTGGTGTTCACTGCCTTTGGGAGGATCTCCCTTTAAACATCTTTGGCATAACCACAGTATTCTCCTTCATTTACATTCTCTTTGTTCAAAGGCACGTACCTGCACATTTCTTCAGTGATTAAATGTCTGGTATTAAATGTCTGCCTGAGACCAGGCAGTTTATCATACAGTCTATACTGTCTCATTATCTTTCTCCTTTCCTTTTAGTTTTGCATTTCTGTTTGGAGTCCTTTGAGATGGTGACATCTTTTATTCCTAACAGTGCAGTTGTTTTTATATTGTATTTATATGAAACCAGAAATGAAGATGTCTGGCCAGGATTGAGCCTTTTAGGAATTACCACCAATTAATATTAGTTGGCACATAAACTGACATTGGCTTCTGTGGTGGGATACTGCATCACCTACAGTTCTGGCTGTACACATACAGGATCTCTAAATAAAGCAACTGAAATACTGCAGGCCCTTTTTTTTAATTCTAAAAATAGGTAGCTATATATTATCTTCCTATCATTCTGTATTGCATGACTTTTCTTAAGCTTTCATTTGCTGTGTGGTTCCAGCACATCTATCTTTTTCTATTGCAGACTCTTTGCACTTCTCTGGATAGGGATTTTAATTGAATGCAGCAAGCCAGGGTTAATTTCCTCAGTACAAGAAAGGATGAAGGTGTGAAAAATAATATCTGGGTTATTATCTTTCCTCACTTCCTCACCATAATTAATTACCTTTATTCACATATGTTTTGCCTTGGGTTCAGTCAAAAAGGAGGAGGAGGACTTAGTTACCAAATATGGGCTAAAAACTTGTTGTTGTTTGGGAGGTTTTTGACATAACACTGAATTTTAACATTGATTAGTTTCAAGGCAGAAATTTCCTGGCCAAGAATGATACTTGGTGGATTACTGTCAGTATACTGAGAGGTATTTTAATTTTCTTTGCAGATTAAAGAAATGCAATAGATAGACTTTGAAAAAGCTCTGCAAAAGGAGGATCTCTTTTGTTGACACAGCCGTGATAAACACATCTGGGTTTCTATCCAGCACTCATTTTATAGGGGTGATGTTTCATGGCTTGCTCAGCTAGCTGTGGATACTTTAGCAGAAGAGCTGGGGAGGTGTGAGTTATGGCATCTGGCAACCCTGGTTACAGTGCAGTGGGTGCAAAAAAGCTAATTTGGCAATCTTCTGCTTTATTTTAGCCCTTATTTTGAGGATTTTGGTTGGAATTAAGTTGTCACATTAGCAATAAATCCTAATAAACCAAAATTAGACTCTCCTTTCTGAAGAAGGGTTTGCTTATTACCACGTTTAGATGCTACTTTAATTTAGGAATTGAGCCAGGTATCACACTGGAATGCAACCTTGAAAGCCCTGAATTCATCTGAGTCCTGACTCTGCAATGTTCATGTCTTTGAAAAAATGGGACTGGGTAGGTAAACTAGAAGATATCCGTATAACATCTGAGGTTCAGGTCAGGAACTGGTGCTTTCAGTTCAAAGTTTCATGTTGAACTTTTCAACACCACATTTTGTAAATCCTCTGTGCTTAATAAAAATTATAACTCACAGATGTCCAACAGTCTGCTCTGAATTAAGATATTCATTTATTCTTCTGTTGAATAAGAAAGGTTTGGGGAACTTGTAGTGTAAGTGTAATAGCAGGTAAGTTCTGAAATTCAGTTTGAATTTGTGGAGAGGGAGATTTTTTTAACTGTTGCAGGCACTGTTGAGATCTTGCTTTCTTTTTGACATTAAATAGTGTAGCAACAGGAGATCGACCATAGTCTTGAACTTCCACCTGAAAGCACTGTGGGCTTATGACTGACAATTTGCTGTTTCAGATACTTGAATTTTGCTGCTATTATGAAATTTTTATAATTCTTCTGATGTAAATTTAATAGGAAGTATGAATATAAATATTTTGTGGGTATGATTGCTTTGTCTATTAAAAATAATTTTTTTGTATTTTTTACTTGATTACATACTTTAAAGAGAAATCTGTTTTTAATGAGGAGAAGGAGCTGTAAAAGACATACAAAATGGCATTCCAGGGCATTAAATGAAAAAATTAAACATGCATAATATATAAGGTTTAAAATGTTTCATTTGAATATCTCATTACAAACTGATATGTAATGGATTTTGCACTTGCCTCTCCTTCCCATCTGTCCTTCCTGTCCATCCTGCCCATCCATCCATCCTTCCCATTTCTTTTTCGTACACCTAACTGCCTCAATTCTGTGCTCATCTCTGAGCTTGTCCTTCCATTATCCCTTTCCTTGTTTGATTCTCCCAGGTGTCACTGCTAAAGAAGCAGAGATCATTCTTTGGGTCTATATTGCTGAGCCTTTTTATGGTGCTAATTGCCTCAGATATCCTTTTGCTCTTAAGAATTTGGGATAACAGGCTTCAAACACTGTTATTACAGAGCAGGTCATCTACCTGAAAGTCATTTGGGAATCCTGCTGGACCGAGCTGAGACTGAAATTAATTTTGTTAAACAGAAATTTGATCATGATTTAAAACAAGAAAAGCAGAAGCTTTGCCAGAAACTCATTACCAAGCGAAGGCGGGAAATGCTGCAAAAGGTAATTGTTTTCAATGTATTTATTTCCATAGGGCTTATCATGAATTAGAAATTGAATTAATTGAAAAATAAAATGTAGTTCTTACAACAAGGGTCAGCACTGCCAGGAGCATGGTTTAAAATAAGTGACAATTTGTTTTAGCTGTGTACCACCATGTTCTTTAATAGTCATGCAATAATTCATAGCTGTTCTCTTAGAAAAACCTGCAAGAAAGTAACTTCAGCTTAGCTGGAGAAACTTCTGAAGCTCCTCTGCTTAGTGTTGTGTGTCCAAGGGTTTCATCACAAGCTTCTGTAGCATGCAGACAGGCAAAAGCCAGCTCAGGTTCAGGAGCTGGTGAGGGAGATGGCTCAGGTGACAGTTGCCATTTTCTTTGGGTTTCCTGGCCATGTGTGACCTGAGAGAATTCAATAACACAGTTCAAATTCAGCTACAAACTAAAACTATTTAAAAGATGCTTTACCTATGATTGCTTGTGGTAGAACTCATGTCATCTTAGCCATCTAAAAATCAAAGCTATCTCCAAAAGATACAGGTCATCTCATAATGTAAGGTGACTTGCAGGTGATTTGACAGGGAGTTGTTGTCCAAAGGTACACTTCAAAGTTTCCTTTCTCTGCCTTAAAGATGTAGAAAAAGCTATCTTGGATTAAGGTAGTTCTTAAGATGACCCAGGTTAGGTGACGTTGATCTTATGTTTTGTGTTTCACTGCTTTATGCTCTTTAACAGGTACCAGTGTGAGCATAGACAGCTGGCCTGGTGATGGTGACATCATTTGTTATATTTATTCTCAGTGTAGGTAGCTTTGGTTTAGCTTTCCAATGAAACTGCAAGATGTGAAAAATAAAAAAATAATAAAAAACCACTAAACTTTTCTTGTTGTAATTTTTTGAAATTCTTTTCCATCTTTGCTATATGATTCCAGACTTCTGGAATACTGCCAGATCACTGAAGTTCAGCTAGCTGAGATTATGTTAAACCACATGATGATGCATATGTTTAGGCTTTAGCTCTTTTATCTAGCAACAGTCCATATTATCACAGCCCTTGTATCTAACAATAGTCAGAGTTATCACAGGCCTCTCAGGGGCTCAATCTCCTGTGGGCTAGGTAAGCTTCTGGACACTGAAAAGCAGTTTTGAGAATATGGAAAAGCAAAAGTATGAAATTTTGCGTTGCTATGAAATTCATACTTAAGGAGCTAGAATTCAAGATGTTCCCTTTTCTTAACTTTGTTCTTCCTTTTGGTAAATGAATCAGCAGAAGGAGCATCAGAAGCAGCAGCTGTCACTTGGAGACTCCTTCAAAACTACTAATGAGATCTCTCACTACCTGAGACACTGGAAAAATCTTCTGAGTGATCACACCATTGAATTTGAAGAACTTACTGAAAAGCTTGACAATGAGGCCAGTGAAGAGCTGAAGGAGCTTCTATTTAGCCTAGCAGAGAAAGCCATTGAAGAGCTTAAACGTGTTCAGTGTGCAGTGTTTGTGCAAGAACTGGTCAAGCTCAATGTGCCAAAGCTGTTCCTGCTAGAAGCTGTAGAGGAACACAAAAAAGAGATGGTGGTTAAACATGCACAGCTCGAAAGGGAAGAACATGACAAGAGCATGGCTGCTGAAGAGCAGCTTCAGCTCACCAGGCAGAAGCTAAGCCAAGAGCTGGAAACAGGCATCTCAGAACAAAAAAAAATAAGGAGCTGGGAACAGTCAATATTCATGCAAGTATCTCTCTGCACTCTTTTCTTAGTTGCTATGGCTAATAGAAGAGAACTGGGAGTTTTCACACCTGTCCAATTGTAATTCCTAAAGATCAGTTCTCTGTTGGGCACTTAGGAATTGATTCTTTTTTTCCAAGTGCTCAGCCCATGCAGTACCAGTGGGTGAGCACTGCAGTGGAAATCCCAGGAAGCAGCAGTCTTGAAGCTAAAAATGTGTAATAAAGGTTTTATACTTCGATTCATTCCATGGGAGATATCACTTAGACTCTTCATTGTTACTCTCAGTCTGTTCTTTGAGGTCCCGCACTTTGGAAATGCCAGTTAGTATGTCAGACCTAATTGGCCCCAAGTCCAAGTTCAATGTATTCCTTCTAGCCACAAGTCAAGCCTTACACATCAAGTTTGTTTGAAGCTTTGGCACAGTGTTTCCACATAGTCCCTGAGCACACAGTGCAGTATCTGCCTGTCCAGCTCGTGGCCCCACGCCTCAGACTGGGCTGCTCTGGCCTGCAGACAGAGTGTCCCTGGCACCAAGCCCTGAGCCAGACAGGCATCATGGCACAGGCAGTGCTGCAGAGAGGAGTTCTGGCCCCTGCAAGTGTTTCGCCATTGTTGCCTGCTGCGATGTGACCCTGGGGAGGTGGGAAAGCAGGTGGTGGCCTTGCTACAGCTGGGAGAGCTTGCGCAGGGAGAGCCCATGGCTGTGAGCTGGGGTGGTTGTGCCTCTCACAGTGGGCAGCAAGGTCCCTGAGGGATCAGGGAATGTTCGTGAGCATTTCTTTTTAGCTTTCAAGTACAATAATGTCTGGTTGTTAGATTGCCTGAATATTTGCAGTACTACATTCCCTATACAATGTCTATTTAATGAGAGACATTGTTAGAGACATGGGAACATGAAAAAATAAAATTGCAGCTTTAGGGGAAGTGACTGGAACAGGCAAACCTATAATAAGCTGTGTGGCTCTGAAGAAAATATACCAGGCATAAGAGATTGGACAGGGAGGGAGAAACAAAAAAAAAGACACTGGTAAAAGTTTCTCCTTCATACCTCTTCTTTAAAGCAAAATAGATTTGAATGGGCAGTTTTATGGAATCTTTTTAAGTTTTCCTGCCACTTGTTGTAAAACCATGTAGCAGAATATAAAAAGAAACTTTACCCATTACATTCGCTTTGCTAAAGAAAAATTTCCATTTTTCCCATTGTTTTGATTCTAATTTCAAGGGATTTGTATTTTATTCAGCATTTAAATACTTTTCAGTGAGTAATTTACATGTATTTTCTAGCTTGTCTTAACTATCTCGTTTACATTGCCAAGACCTGCCGGAATATGGAGGTAGATTGTATGACCCAGCAGGACTTCCCTGTTTCTGACTTAGAATTACATAATAATTGTGTTCCAACCTGCAGTGTGCCTGTCATATTTGTTAGATGCTATCTTTATTTGAAGCACCAGTAAGCTGTTTGGGGTTTTTTTTTCAGTAAAATGCAGGAAAATATATACAGAAAAATGCAGCAACAACTGTCCTGTCGATAGCCCCTTAAAATCTGTCACTGTCTTTTTTCAGTCCATTGTCTGTCAGTTACAGTATTTTGATGACAGATGCCAGCTTTCATGTTTATGTTCTCATCTGCTATCTAGTTTTCACAAAGCGCTGTTTTGAATGATAGCTTTGCATTTTTGTTGCTTATCAAAGACACCATGGGTTAGTCCAAAATATTTATGAAGATTGTTAATGCTTACAGTCCTTTTTAAATAGAGACATGGCAAAACTGTATTTGCTGTATTTTATTTCATATCTCTCTGTATATATCTATATACATGGATTTTCTTCCATAAGTCTAAGACAAGATGACAAATGGTTAAGTATACTATTAATGATCATTTGGAGTAGTCCTTTCTTAAAGTAGGCAGCTTTTTGAAGGGAAAAACCTCATGCATTAAAAGTGTATTAGCTGTTCTTTGCTGAATCAGTTGAAAGAAAAAAAAATATTTCTAAACTCAAATATTTTAGTGAAATGATGAGGTAGTGTAGGCCAGGTATACATTAAATAAAAGTATCGGTACTAAGGAAACATACAGTATAATACACTTTTCAATGAAAAGTACTCTTTAAAAAACATGCAGTTCATGTTTTAAATACAAACATTTTTTTGTGGAATAAAGGAAGTTTCCAAACAAATAAAAGTATGTTATTTTTTGTGGAACATTCTTAAGGAAAAAAGATAAATAAGGTAAGAAGATGAATGTAGTCTATGGTTAACCAGAACTGAGCGTGCTTTATTTTAAAGTCAACTTCAGCTTGAGCTGATGATCAGTTCCTTAAAGATCTGTGTTGAGAAGCTTATTTCTACAAAATGGGAACTTTGTGTAATTCAAATTACTCTTAAAATATATTGTGTTTTTCAACTGCAAAGAGCCTTTTTACAAATAATAGCTGGAACCCTTGTGGCCTGTTGATGGAAGGGATTAAATATGCGTTTATAATAGAGAGAGATTTCATTTTTTCCTTCTCAGTAGCTGTGACTGCTAAGTGCTGGGAAACAGCACAGGGAGGCTTTATGGGAAGCTTTTATCTTGATTTCAGCTGAAGTTCAGGGATTATATTGTCTGAAGAGGTGGAAGGATTCTATGCATAGGAAATGTGCTAAAAATATTAATTTATTTTAAAAATATTCAAAAGCTTTTTTCCTCTGAAAATTAAGTTTTACAGTCCAGGAAGCTCTGTATGCAGAATTTAAGATATCCTCAAGGGTATTTTGTAGATGCTGAGCAGTTCATTGCTGTGTGTGGAATCACTAACTGGTCTATGAAATAGACCAAAAAAGGATGATCAATGTGCAGTAAAGTGTTTGTATGCATGTCTCTTACATTTTATGCAATATTGCCTAAATCACTGAGCAGCAAATGGCTCTTGTCGTTTTTTTTTTTAACAGGCAACTTCTGAATTTACCCCTTTCACTCTCAGAAGAGGAGTTGCTTAGAATGAGGCAGGAGTTGCACTGCTGCTTCTCTCAGGTGGATGGCAGCTTGGCTTGGCCCAAGATAAGAGCAAGAACCTTGCTTCAGGCTTTTGAAGTGGAGCAGAGGGACACCGAGGTGCTGAAAGTTGAGCAGAACTTAGCAATGAGCAACAAACAGGTATTAACAGTGTGGGGTCAGTGTGGGGATGTGGAAGGGTTCCTGGGGGTACCTGTGGCTGCTGCCATTGGCTGCAGATCTGGGTCTGTAGCTTCTTTATAGGTGTGACAGCAGTGTACACTTTTCCTGTCCGCATGGACTTGTAGACCTAAAGATAATTGTTTGGGCAGCAGTTGGGTAAACAGTTTTTTTCACATACACCTGTGTATTTCTTTTGCTTTTGGGAAAGTTTTGGGAGTTTCTGGAAAAGAAAATTCTATGTTGTTTTGTCTGTTTAGGAGAGTAAAGTCCCTGAGTTAGATGGCCTTTCTTGGCAAGAAATTGGGCATGATTTCTGTTTCTTGTTTCCAGAAGATTTAATTGTATGCAGACAGTTTGGGGTTATATCCCCACGTCTAAATATGTAGAAGATGAGGCATATTCAAAGTCAGAGATATATTTCCAACAAGGAATCTATCTGCCTGTCAAATCTAGCACTTTTTAAAGAACCCTGTGAGGGGTATTTAATTCCTTCAGTAAAGTGTAAAAGCTGTGGAATCATAAATGGTTTTCAGTTCTTAAAAAGTAGGGGAGCAAAAAATGTTTCCTTTGTTAGTTGTGTCTGATACCATCTTAAAAAGAAGGACTTGCCCTTGCTTTGTTTTGGTTTGGTTATGTTTTCTAAACTTGTGCACTATGTTGGGTTAATTGTGCTAGGAATTAGCCTAGTTCAAAGCCTTAATAGTTTCTAAAGTACTAAAGGAGGGAAATGACTTTGCAAAACCTTACAGTTGAACAGATGTTATCATTTCCCCAAGAGTATATATACTTAGTTGGTATTCTTGTAAAGAAATAGAAAGGTCAAGAATAATTTGATTACATGGAACAGTGCTTCTTAATATTATCATGGTTCATTTGTGATTCATAGACTGTGTGTTGAAAACAATGTAGATCTTAAATTAATATTCTTTGTTCATTTTTAACTGTGCTGAGGAGACAATGTATCAGTTAAAATCTCCTCTTATTATCACCGCTAAAGCTTGTTTAAATCAAATTTATATGCTATGAGTTTTCATGGAAAGGATGAATATATAATTCTACTTGAAAGAAATTTTTTTTAAAATTCTAACTTTGTCTGAATGTCCGAAATGAATCTTCTGAATGAATAGGCAGCACCTTCATTTCAGAAGTACTTTCTCAGTGAAAGTCATATTTGCCAAGTGTTTCATTTTTTGGTGGATGTGCCAATAATAGCAAGTAATAATCTTAACATTAGCATCCTCATATACCTCTTACAAATAAAGCATCTTTGCTCATCTTGTTACAGCAGCATTCTAAAATGGGAAAAACAGGATCCAGGAATAGAAATAAGTTAGATATTCTGAAGAAATCCTTACAGGACAAAATTTTAATTTATGAACACTCAGTGAAAGGTGAAAATTTGAATAGGGTAAGTACAATCTTTTCTGGGCTGAGGTCAAAACCTAGATCTTTAATAATTAAAGATTGAGAGTATTCTGTCAATGTGAATAAGAACCAGAGAAAAAAGGTGTAAGTTATAGTGGCACAATGCATCTCCCTACTATTGCCTGCATTTATCAAGATCTTGCATTTTCTGCTTAATAGTTTTTGCTTTGTTTTAGTTTTTTCATCTTAGTTACAGAACTGGTTTCATGACTTTTTCTTCTAATGGTTCTGGGGCTTGATGTGTGCAAGATTGCAAGGCACTCTTTAGATCCTGTGGTTTTCTGGGAAGACTTTCAGAATATGGAAGATGCTTCAATGCTTGTTTCAGCTGAGCAACATTTAGCTCCTGGACATCTGCTAATGCTGCTGAAAATCCAAAAATGGATTCTTAGATCCAAAAGCTTTTTGAGTAGGGTCTGAGTTTATTTGTACAGAGTTAATGGAAAGGAAGTCTTGATTCTGGTGGGTATCTTTTAAAGGCACACAGCCCCAGCCTAAATTTAATCCTTGGGACATGAGTGGGGCCAATCTTAATACTGGATTTCGAAGACCTTTTGCTTCCCTGCTGGTAGATGTTGCAAGAGATCTTTCACATGTGTACAATATGGGTAATATTAGTTTTGCATGTCAGGAGGACATTGCAATGATAAGTTTGTTAAACATAGGTGGTGCACAGCTGTAGAAACCACACACAACAGGCAGGTGTCATTGGCAATTAAAATTGGTAGATAAAAAATAGTTTCAAAAGTGATTAAAATATCAATTTTAGTACCGATTTAGACAAAAAGCTATTTTTATACCTCTTTCTTGTGCTTTTTATACTGGTGTCCTAAAAAATGAAAAATCTGGGTCAACATGTTAATTCAGAAATAATTTCACTTTTATGTGAGAGCAACACATTGTCTTATTTGGTTGCAGACAATAAAAGCAAATGGTTATCTAGTCTTGCACTTAGGAAATGAGAGCAGGTGCTTGGGCAAGACTGCAACAAGAAGCCAAGTGTGTTTTAGCACTCTTCTTTAGTACAACAACTGTGGTCTGACAGTGCCCTAATCCTTTAATGGAGGCATTTAAATTTTGACTTCAATACCTAATGCTCTGATCTTAAAATTTAGGTGGTTTTGGTACTATTCCTTGAATGTACATCAGATTATGGGCTAAGCTGTAGAGTCAAAAAAGTACTGAATATTTGTTTGGGAAATGTAAATCAGTAAATACTGCCTCACATTTTTATTAGAATCTTGTTTTAAAATTGGAAAGTTAGCTTCTCTAGACCTCATTGTTCCAGTTTTATATGCACCATCTGGCATAGCTGTTGTCGTTCTAATTGTATGGCTGGTTTCAGAGCTGGCAAGAGTCAGAAAAAAACTCATGTGGCTAGGGGTAGATAGTAATACCAGTTGAGTGATGCAGCATTTTGTTTGTTTAAGAGGAGTTAATTTACTGTATAATGTTGAAGGTGGTTTCACCACCCTCATTGTAAAATACCGTGAAATATTTCTTCCTATTTTAAAATATATTATATTAATTTAATATAAATTTAAAATATGCATTAATAAATATGTTTAAAAGGTTAAATATTTCTAACTATTCTACAACATTTCTTCCTTATATTTAGTCTAAATCTACCCTCTTATAGTTTGCAGAAGGCCCTGCTAAGTGGTTTATTCCCATCTTTCCCCCTTAAGTATTGAAAGGCTGCAGAAAGGTGTCCTCTGATCCTTTTCTTCTCCAGGAGAAATATGGAAAATATCACATGAGCAAGAGAATATCACAAGCATATTTGGTTCCAAATCACATTTTCCATTTACCTCTCTGTCCTGGGGTGACTTTATGATGCTGATATCCCCACACCAGCTCTAGCAACCAGGACACCTTCTCTACTGGATAATAGAATTCGTATGATACACAGCCACTCTTAGCAGGTCTCTCCTCAGAAAAAGTTTGTGGGCATCGTATTAAATATTTATCATCTTAGGTGTCTAAAACCTTGTCTAAACCTTGCTTGTTTAAAACTAATCATGAAGAGAGTCAGTGATGTATATACATATACATTGTCATGATGAACATGAATAGGATTAACATGATAAGATTTTTAATGTCTTTAGTACATATAATTTTGATTTGTGCAAAGATGCTGTGATGGCCAGAATCAGGTTTTGGGCCAGTGGGAAGTCATACAGTGTCTAAGGGCTACAGCTGACCTTTCTGCTATTGTAGTTCACACCAAGATCACTGTAATCACTGTAAATCTTCATTATTTTTAGACTGGTAAAATGAGGGAGATTGACTACATCTACAAAAGGCTGTGTTAAGGTACTAGCCATGTAAATATCCCAATTAAATAGTTAAGCTCATCTCTGCCTGTTCTTTAAGGGAGAGGCCAAACTTGATGGGATAAATGCTTTTCAGTAGAATGCAAACATTGAGTATCCGCTCTCAGAGGCCGTGGTGATAGTAAACTTGACCAAAACTTTAAAAGGTTTTGACATTCCTCCTTTGACTGTGGTTCTTCCATTCTGTCGCAGGCAGTAGTTATTTGAGCATTGCTGTTAAAATACATAGTACTGGAAATTTCTGAAAATGCTGATTTCTGAAAATGGTTGTGGTTGTTTTGGGTTTGTTTTGGTATGCTGTGAAACCTATCAGGTTAGATTTTTCAGGATGAAGAGAGAATTTAGAGATGGAGTGAGAAAAACCTTGGGCTCTGATATCTAGCAGTGTGTATGGATGTGCATGTGAGGCAGCAGGTGATATCAGCACCAAGTAGAGCTGGAGCTCTCAGGTCTTCATGTGTGTTCTCTGTCTGTATCTTCTCTCACTTACAATCCAAGTCTTTGGGCCCATGTGAATAGTACAGGGAGGGAGAATAAAACCAAACTGGTAATTTTTTACTGTCTTGTGAAGATTCAGCTACCTAAATGTCAGATATGCACTGTAGCCATCAGTGTCTAACCTAGACATCCACCTTACATGTCAGTGGAAACCCATATTTTAGGATATGAAACCTACTGAGAAGTAGCTTTTCCTTTTCTTTGAGTTTGAAGGGAGTTTAGAGTGACAAGCTCAGATGGAAGCATTTAGAGAAGGTAATTGCAGCTGGCTGCTGTACACATTGTCCCACAGAAGAATAGTCCAAGTGCAGTGTCCTTGGCTGTCAGTGTCAGTGGTGCAGCGTGCAGAGCTCCTCAGTCCCACTGCGCTGGATCGTGTGCCTGCACACACTGCACTTGCCTTTCACCCTTGAATAGTTCCTGTGGATGTTTCATCAAGTGTGTGGCAGCAACACAGTTATTGAGTTAAATCACTTTGATTTTATGCTGTTTGATGTTGATCCAATCCAGTTTTGGTCTAATCTGAAATCCATTGCCAGTAGACTTTTGATTTACAGTTTGACTTCGTTTTATATAAGATTTTTTGAGTTATTTGGTCAAAGAATAGTAGGTTGAATATCATCAGTCAGCATTAACTGGCACTTGCCAATTTGAAACTAAATACAGTCTTTCTATAAGTTTTATGTTTTTCTAAGCAAGAGGGCATATTTTATCTTTCCATTTAACCATAGGTAACCATGGATTTATTTGTATTTCTGGCTTTTAATTTTGCTATAATAAAAATTATATAGACCCTCTGTTTTGGATTAGCATTTAATATTAAAGTTTTGACTACCCTAAAAGAAAGTCTGATCTCTTTACAGTATTTGACTGTACTGTATTTTTTTTATTACAATAAAAGCTTGGAATTGAAGGTTAAAAGCACTTATTGAAACAGTGTATTACATTATAAGATAACAGCATTGATTTCTTTACTGTCATAATCCTGCTTGTTAATTACTAAAATCATAAGTGTGCATGTAAGAGTTTCTGTTAATCTTTCTATCTTTTGTGTTTTGGTTTGTTGGGTTTTTTTTAGATTAAGGATGAGTTGCAGCTTGAAAAGAAGTGTCACCTGCACAATCTGGAAAGTAAACTCGGAGAGCATATTGCTTCTGTAGCCTTTCAAAAGGCTGTTAAAAAATCCAAAATGCTGGAGCTGTATACTGCTATCATAAATGTGCAAGCTTTGCTCTTTGAACAACTGAACACATCAAAAACCCTGTCAAAACTGGAATGTATTCAGATTTTAGAAGCACATAATCCTGTAAGTAATTTAATTGTTAAAAGAAAAAAGTCCTGTTAGGAAACAGCACCTATTAGAGTATCTTTGATTTAGCTGCTGGTTTGTAGCTCCTGGTGGCCCAGACTTTACTTTCTGTGAGTGTGAGCTCTTTAATGCATTCAGTAAAAGACATAAAGAGATAGAGAGCCAAGGAAGATTTGTGTATTATTTATTTTTTTTGTTATAGTTGCATGCAGTCAGAAAGGGTAGGTTTTTTTGGCTGCTCAATATTTTCTTGATTGAAAGAAAGACAGTTGAGAAGTGATTTGGACTCACGACTGGAGGAGTAAATTGTTGTGTTTGTCTTACAGAATTTCTCATGTTATAATGCTGTCCATATGCAAAATCCATAACCACATGATATGCTTCAGTTGTCAGATTTTTAGAGATTATCTGTACAGCCTCCTACCTTTCTCACTCCAGGCACACTCATGCAGTTTAAATAGTAGAAAATCTGGAAAAACCCCTTCACCATATTTATTACATACTTGATACGTGCCAATTTTCTAATCCTTTTTTAATACTTCAGTGCTCTGTTTTCATGAAGACTTTTTTTTTTTTCTGCATCTGCTATTTGAAACTATCCAAGTGAGGCTTGGGGAGAGCACTGGAGTAGAACAAACAAAATGGGTTTTTGAGAAAAACCTCTTTGCTAGAGGGCATCATTAGACAGCTACTGCTGTGAAAATTCCTTGTTAAATTTTAATGTGGTCATCTCTACAGAGTTTCTCATAGAGTGGCAGTTAGAATGCTTATATGCCTCCAGTTTTGCTTGAATTTGTTAGGTCTGTAGGAAATAGTGGAAGTTGTATGTAGGAAGAATATTTTTGCCTTTATTGCCGTAAGTGTGAGGGGCTTTTCAGAGAAGTTGCTTTTACCTTCTCTGTCCTTGAACAGGTGAAGAAAAAGGATTGAAGAAGGGGCAGAAGTGAGACCTAGCATAGCTAGCACTGGGTTAAGTACAGCTGATGAGACAGAGGAATAGATTAAAATTCAGCATTTTTACCGAGGTACAGGTTAGGAAGTGAGGCTTTGAGACAGTAAGCAATGTAGAGGTGAGGCAACAGTGATTTTGGAAATGGGAATATGAAACGTTCTTTCTGGTGTCTAGTTTGACTTCTTGACCCAAGTGAGATCTTTAGCATGGGGGATCCAGTCCCCTGAAGACTTTGGATATTAACCTTTTGATTTTCGGAGCATTTTATTTTAACCCTAACTTTATCAGACTAATTATGAATTACTGCCTTTTAACTTAAATCCCTTTGATATTAGCTGTTAATTTGATATAACTAAAACTAGTTAGTCTTAGTTTCCCATGCTGTTTCAGTAGATTTATGCAGCTTACAAATGAATTTGAATGGTTGGTGGTGTTCCTTAGTTTTGATCTCAGCCATGCTGGCAGTGTACTTTCTGGATGTCCTCTACAGTGGAAGGTTTCAGAGAGCGTTGACTTCTAACACAATGAAAATAGAGTCATAGCTTTCCTCATTGTTCTGATATTCATAATGTGCCAGTCATGTTTACTGAAGCTGTGCAATGAATTGAAAAGTTCAATGACTGCAAGTGGCTGGGTAGAATAAGAAATGAATAAAGTAATATCAGAAAATCTGATACCATCATCTTTTTTCTTCACTCCAGATGAAATTTGTTCTTTCAAGTTATAATTTAACTTCTTATCATCATGCATTTTCCACCTCTAGGAGATTGAAGAACTTGACAGGAAGCTGGAGTATGAGATGTTGCATAAGGAGTCAGCACAGCAGCATCTAATGAATAGGCAGAGGTGGATTCTGGATGGTTTGGGACTCTCAAATGAAGCTTTGGATACAAATGCAGAAAGACATGTGACACTTCTGTTAAGACAGGCCATGAATAAATGTAGGCAATTTATAAACCTGTACCAGCAAAGGTGAGTTCTTTGGTCTCAGGTTTTACTATGTTACTGCAGTTCTTGTGGACCATAAGATATTCTGGAGAAACAGCAGGAGGAATGTTCTGCTGTGTTGGGGAGGGACCATGCATCTGTGTTTGAACTCTGCCTTCTTGTGCTGTGGCCCAGAGCGTAACTGAGGAGTTTGGAATATTGAAATAAGGAACATGAAATAATAATAACTTAGTAGCATACAAATTGTGCTGTGTGTTGCGTGGCAGTCACCATTTTTTTTGACAGGGGTAGTGGAAAAATAATTATACTCCTTAGCATTAAGTAGGAAAAGAATTTTATTCCTATTACGTTGAGAGGGAGAGACTTCAGAGCAACGTGATCTGCTGGGGTCAGAGGAAATAGCTGAGACAATTTAAATTGAATTTCCATCTCCATTGTCATATTGGAGACTGCATTCCCTGGCACACAATTATTTTTGATGAGATGTATAAACTCCTCTTCAATTTCAATTTTCTCTGGCCAGTTTTTAAGTAAAGGCATCAGTGACAAATAAAATGCCTCTTGGGAGGTATATAGAAATATCTGTCTTGTCATAATGGCTGACTAGCAAAAATGGGTGATAATTTGGAAAATTGCAGCCTATTGTATTACTTTTATTAGGGTTACAGGAGGTAGAAATAACATTTCCATGTGTATTGCACAGTACTAAAAGCCTAGCACATTTCAAGCTTCATGTAATATCCTCAAAGTGTACTTTCCATCAGAAAGAGTGTCTTCCATAAAACCACTGATATATTAAAAATGGCTGTGGTAAGTCTGTTTTAATTCTGAAAAGGCTGGAGCTCTACTCAGTTTAGATGAACAGTCTTCCTGTTGCAGAAGTAAAGAATCAGTAGAAGATCAGATAAATCCCTGCACAAGTATCCACAAGCCAGTAACCTGTCAGGAAGCCTTCGAAGACACTGCCGCTAGGCTTTACTCGAAAACTCATTGGAAGAAACAAGTTTTGTACTTTTGTACATTGCAGGATTTGTACACGATGTCATCATGTTTTGGTCTAGAAAAGAAAAATAATCACCAGCAATGAGAAAGTTAGCTGTTTAATATCATATTTCAGCTACAAAAAGATCCACAACTTGCCTTAAAGTGCGGTGATGAAATTTAAAGAGGAGGGAAGAGGATGAGGTTGAATCACGTCTCTTTGGAGTGCTTCCAGATTTGACTTGTGTGCAAGAGCATAGCCTTATATTCTGCTCTGCTGTTTGCTTGGGGGTTCAGGGAAGAAGGGAAGAGAATTTGGCATATTTTAGATGTTAGGCTGCTCACAGCAGATTTGCTGACAGACAGATATGCTTCCTGAATGGGTGACCTTCAGATTTTGTTTCCTGTAATACAGTCATTGTACCTGGGAAGATTTCAATGTTAATTCTCTTTCACTTCAGCTTGAGAGATGAGCAATGGAATTGTGTGGTGCTTGAAGATCTCCTGGAAAATATAGAAATGAATGCATTTTTGGCAATTTATAGTCAGGTAAGCGTGAAATTGAACAAAGCTTCCAAGTTTAAATTACAGCTGTATCTGGATATCAGCTTTTCTTCTTTTTTGGGAACCATTAGATATATTTAGAGTTACTCTCTGCTAGTAGTTGCTACCAGTTTGCAGCCTATACTGTCAGTCACTTCAGTTAATTCTGAGCTACCTTCAGCCTTTTGAATTTTACTGAGTTATACTTCTTTTTGTTCATTTGCAAATCCTTTCATGTTTTGTCCTCTTGTATTTCATTCTGTGGAGAGCTGAAGTGCCTGATTTTCTGGTTAACAGACAGATTTACAGCTGGATTTTCATGTAATGAAAAAAGGGTTTTGTTTAGATTTTGATGAGCGTTAAGATTGATTTGCATTGATTATGTTTCAAAACTAAATGATAGCAGGACTGCTAGTTAAATTCTCTAGTATCATTACTCATGCTTGTTTTCAAAATGAGTGTCTTGTCTTGAGGTAATTTGCTGTGTGTTGGCTGCTTGACAGTCCTACAAAGGCTTTAACAATGAATCTCTTGATTGACCCCAGTTTTTATCTGCAGGCTGATCTTGGCTGAGATATGTAGCTAGCATCAAAAAAGATCTGGTAGAGCAGCTTTTTGCATCCAAGTATCTTGCCTCCCAGGGACAAGTGTGGTCACAGTCCCCTGTATCATGAATTGGGAGCGTCAGAGACCACCATGTCAAGTGAGGACCACTTTGGTCTAAGGGTCTCTCAGCTTTTCCTGTCTCTTAGTTTGTTTCTGCTGAGTCACTCCAGAGGATCTGTTCCATAACCAAGCACTGAGGTCAGGCTGACAGGCATCTGGTTCCCCACATCCTCCTTCCAGCCCTTCTGGGCTCATGGGTGTCTGACTTGATAACCTCCAGTCAACTGGCACCCCTCCAGTTAGACAGGACTGCTGGTAAAGGATAGAAAATGCCCCAGGGACCACTTGGCCAGTTTACTTCGTCTCCTTGGATGGATCCCACTGAGCCCCATAGACCTGTGTGTGTCTGAGTGGTGTAGCAGGTCACTGACCATTTCCCCTTGCATTATGGTGATTTGTCTTCTTCCCATGATGCTTGTGAAGTGTCTGTGATGCAGATACATTGTGAAAGGGCAGCTCAACAGCATGGCATGTATATTGCAAGTTGAGAGGTTAAAATCATTGTTTTGGAGATTATATAAGCATTCAGACAGAGTATGTCATCATTTTCACAGTACTCTGTCCTCTTTGCACCGTAGTAGGTGAACAATGATCCTTAAAAACTATAAATCTTGACATGTTGAATACAGATTTAAAAGCATTGCTGTCACCTCACTGCACTCAAAAAACTGGGTACATTGTTCACAGTACTTGGGGTACTGTGCTTTATTTTTGCTGACAATATTCCCTGAATAAATAATTTATTTGTGTAAATATGCATCTAATATACCATTGGGGGGTTTCTGTTTGTATTTTTTCATAAAAAGTAGCCTAGAGCTACCCTGCAACATACTTCATTGAAATTCCATAAAACCTATGCATATTAACCCTTCAGATATACAAAGCAGAATTTGTTTTCAGCAAGTATAATAGTATAAAAAATCCCAACTATAATTCCAAGCCTGACTACTCTTAATTCATCTATAAAGAAGTATATCCTTCGTAGAATATTAACTTAGTAATTTATTGAGGCTCTTGATGTAACACAGTCCTACTTTTGGATCTGCCTGTCCTGTGAGCTGATGCTGGAAGTTGATTTTAAATCCTTTTTTCCCCCTGTTTTCTTGCAATTTCTAGAACATATTACATTGACAAATATTAGGAAACTATAGCTGTCTTACAGTCATGATTTTCTTTAAAGAGGATTTTCCCCTTTAGACTAGTTTTCAGAGCTGTAGATGGCACCCTCTTGAAAAAAAAAAAAGGTAAGTTTTACTTTCCTGCATTTCATGTTTCTCAGCTTACATCCTTATCAAGGCAGATCTAGGTCAATAAGAGATTTGCTTGAATGATAGTGAGTTCAGGATCATAAGCCTGTGGCTGAGATGTTATTTTTGAATAAACTCATGGCTGTAGCCCCAGGTACACTTAACTGCATTTTAGATCCAACAGATGATGCAGGCAGACTGCTATGTGGAAAGAGCACAGGAAGCTTGAAGCACAGCATGGCTGGAGTGCATTGATTCTTGCATCAGTTGTTTAAGTACACTTTGCTCAGTCCAAATACTTAAAAACAATTCTGCTGTTTGTAATCTACCTTTCATTCCTGGTTTTATTTTGTCGATATTCTGGGAATACAGATCAGGCTATTGGTGGCACAAGTACACTTGTATACATTAGTTATTATAGAAAAGCAAATTCCTGACCTTTGTGATATTTTACCAATAATATACCTGAAGAATCAAATTCATCCCATGCTGGAGGGCTTTTTGATCTGACCATTCCTATGTTTGCACACACATTCACTTCTTTCCACTTCTGCAAGCTGGTCTGGGTAGCTGTGAGCATCTGAAAATGGTGCTCGGTGCTGGCACACGTCACACCCCAGCACTCCCTTTGCTGTACGTGTGCCAGGTGCACCTGCCTCATGGGCACCTCTGCCACTTCTGGGACTGTTGACAGCTTTGTGGCACCCTACAGATTTGATAAATTGTTGGTTCTGCTGTGCTAGAAAAGTATTAAGGTTTGCCCTCAGTCCAAGTCATACTTGGTGCAGAAAGGTAAGGGTCAGAGAAAAGAACATTTTAAAGAGGAAACTGCTACAGAAGAAAGCAGCACTAAAGTCATGATGTATATAAATAACTGATTTAAAGGTCCTGAGAACATTTAGCTAAAAAGAGCAGAATAGGCCTCAGAGATCTGTCATGTTTATTCTCACTTAATGTTGCGTTTTGTAAATTTCTAGAAGAGTAGTTTTTAAAGACCAAAGTACAACACAGTACTATATAAACACAGTACTATAGAAATTAGACTTAGATGTCTGTATTAAGCTCTCATTTGCATTCCTCTCCAAAGAAAAATCAAATAATTTCTTTCACCAAGTAGCCTGAGCAAACATCTCTTTGGTGTTCAACTTGGCTGAAAAAACTTGAAGAACTGTACCAATTTACTCATATCTCATCAGTCTTAGGATTTTTTCTTGTTAATTCTGTGTGATCTCAGTGGTTTCCAAGGGAAATCTATAACAACACGGAAGAGGCCAGAAAACTTTGGAAATTTTCTTATCTTTTGGAGAGAATTCTCTACTTAAAGGGCAATTACAGGTAAAGGAGGTTGATTGATTTCTTTATTTTCTGTGGCTGTCTAAATTTGGTTTAAGACTGCCTTGCTGGTGATGTGTTGTTTCTTTCCAAGAAGATCCAGTTAATCAGGGATCTCCTGGGTGAATTCACTCCTCTGAAAAGTTGTCATGCAGAAAAAGAGGCAAACATTTGCTGTGACTTTTTGAAACCACTATGGACAAAGAACCTGGCTGTCTTCCTACGTGGTGGAACCTTGTGGGGTTTTATGTGACATGGGCTTTGTAGTCATCTCCTCCATCAGCACTTACATGAGGGTTTGTGGAGTGGTGATAACTCAGCTGTCATGAGTCATGGTGTTTGGCATGTCTTACCTAACTTCACCTGCCTGAGTTACATGTATGGCTTGAATATACAACAACAGCTTTTTTTTCTGGCATTCTTTGAGACATTTAGCTTGCTTTCATTTGCCTCACTCTTTTCTTTTTATGTAGTTCTCAATATCCTGTAGACTTTTCCTATTTGGTACATGCAAGAAATCTGCAGGAACCCCCTGGGGACACTGCATTTATGACAACAGAGCAGAAAACAGCAATGGAATTTTGATGTTTGGAGTGAGGCAGGAAATGGGGCTGACTGAGTGTCTATGGAACAACTAAATTTGAACTCAGTCTATTTGAACATAATATGAACATGCTTTACTACTAACCTTTGGGCAAAAATGGGCAGGACATTTGGAAATAAAAAAATACTACCAAAAGAAAAGCAGGTGTTTTCCTTCACCTCTTAACAAGTGTTACAAGCTGCTCTCTGAGCTTATCACACAATCTGATGTTAGGTTAAGCTGAACATGAAGTGATCAACCATGACAACGTGTAAAGTTTTTCTAGGCTATTTTTCCCTCTGTAATTTTACAGACCAAGGAATGCCATGTTGCTTCTTTACTATCTTGAAAAGATTTCCTTATAGTAGTAGAACCCATAAATTAGTTAAGCCTTACATGTTAGAATATAATTGCCTTGTGATTTTTCAGACCAAAGGATATCAAGTACATGCCCTAAGCACGTATGCCAAGTTCAAGTGGTTATTTAACATTTACAGTGCCAAGATCCCAAATGAAATGGACAACCATGATATACATGGGCCTCTGTGGGTAGAAACAGGGAACGCAGAAATGTGACCACTTGACACCAAAATTGTATTTTGTTTCCATAAACAAAATATTTTTTGTTTGTGGAAATAAACAGTAGTATTTTCCATAAACAGTAATATTTTTTGTTTCCATAATGACTATTTTTTTAATAACAGTAATTAAGATTGGCTAAAATTTATTTTCAATGCTAAATTTATCTGTCTTCTACTCATTTAATCCTCTAGGAACTCCGTCTGGCAAGTTATTTAGCTAAACTAACGAGGGTGCCAATGAGGGTGTTGCACAGGGTCCTAAACTTGTTGCTGCCCTCCAGCTCACAAAGTGAGGTTCTTTCTGTCCTCGATGCCATCAGTAAATATTCAGATGGTGTTGTTGAAAGTGACAGTAATCCAGATGACTCTGACAGCTGTAAGAAAAGGTAGGTGTGATATTTTCTGGTAGACCACTGCAAGACAAGTTTATTGTTTTATGTGTATATGTATATGGACATATATATACATATGTGTATATGTATATGGAGAATGAGATTGACAGCTATAAAAAAATCAGAGGTGCATAAGTTTCCTTTTGAATTATTTTTCTGGGGTAAAAAAATACTTTAAAACTGTCCCCTTATTTTGTGAAATATTTTAACTATAGTAAATTGATTGATAAAAAGTTTAAAAAAACTTGTAAGTTCATTGATTAAACATGTATATTTCATAGGTTTACAGATGCTGTTCTGATAATCTCCTTTCTGTTGCCTGAATTGGAGTTTGTTAAAATATTTTCCTTACACTTTTTTTTTTTAATATAATGTTCATAACACACTGGGTTTTAGGTGTCTGTAGTTCTTAAAGATGCAAAGGAGATCCTCCTTCCTAATAGTGAAAGTTGCAACCTTGCAGGTGTCTGTCCCTTTGTAGTTAATTACTGAAGTTCCAAGTGGCCACTGTGTTTCCCTTTTCTCACAGAGACTGCTAGACTCTCTGGACCTTCATCACTTCCCTTTGGCCCCATTAACATGAGCTGAAATTTGTGCGGTAACACCAAGGGATGCTCCCGGACCTGCTCTCCCAACTCCCTGCCATGACTTGGCCAGGAAACAAAAAGCAGATGTTGTGGTACTGAGCCCAGTCTTTGGCAGATGTGGGTAGTCAAGGAACAGATAAATGTCCTTGGTACCATGCCCTGAGTTGTGATCTTAGCTGATTAAAATGATTTGTGGCAGGGTAGCAAAAGTACTTGAACACTCTGAGTGAATGCATTCGTGGTATTGCTGTCATGGATTTGGTAGCTAAAGTCAGAGAGGGAATAAAAATGTGTATATTTGGGGATTTGCTGCTGGGAATTTTTCTTTCCTCCTCCTTCAGGAAGAGCCAAGATTTGTGGCAAACACTGGAGAACAAAATAAGGCAAGATCTGATAAACAGAAGTTTAGAAAAGATCCCTTCTCTAAACAAGAGAAAAGACAGGTAAGGAGAAAACCAGAACAAACATACCTGGGGTTTTTTTGTTTATAGTTTATTTAATGTCACAAGATTCTTCTTACATATGTTAGGAATCAGAAAATTAGTTCATAAGTATGCATTTTCTAGCACTGTTCTGTTTAGTGCTTGTGTTTCCTACAACGTATTGACACATAATAAGCAGTATAGTAAATACCTAAAATTATTTTTCTGTACATATCCACAAAATTCTCAGATTTTCCATATACATTGCTCATCTTCACTATATTTATTTGTTATAAGGTTACCTTTCCTTTTGCAATTTTGTATCTCAGAAATGATATGTGAATTATTGGGGATAAGAATGAAAGCTACAATTCTCTCTATTGAAATACGAATTTCTTTAGCTTCCAAAGTCACCAGTTCTGTGGCAAGGTATGGTATAGGAAGTTATGCCTTTTTTGCCTCAGTTTTCACTTTCTAACTCAATTTTTTTTCATTGATGTAGCTTGATAAAGAGGAAGCAACTTGCTCTCTTGGAAAAAGTAGCATTCATTCATCTGGGATGTTCACCTGCACATCCTCCTGTGGAGCAGCCTGATCCACCTGTTTCTCTGAACTCTGCAACTGCTGAAGCCATAGAGCTGTTAGACACAGGGGAGAAGATATTTCTGTTCCGTGAGCCAAGTGATCCAATACTTGCTTCACATAATTTTCCAAGAAAAAAGAAAAAGAACTTTCTTAATTCTAAAAAGGCTGCTCGTGCAAACATGGACTCACAAGAGCAATTTCCATTTTAAGTATCAGTTAGGGAAGAGGAAGGTATTTAAAATTGGGTAAAATGATGAGGAAGAATGACGTGTACGGTTCAAATAACATGTGTGTTGTTCTAATCTGATTTGTCTGATATTGGAAATAGATGTTATTTTAGAATGGCACAGTTAGTGATGTGCATCTTGCATTTTTTAATTCTTGTCAGTGCTTTGTTGCACTAGGTGAAATATGGGTGTTCTATGATGCACATTCTGGCAGGCAGCACTCTGTGTTTCTTCACTACATTTTGGTCATTTTTGCACTGATTTTACCATAGCTGTATTTTCATAATTTATACAGAGAGGTTATTTATTGTATATAGCATGTACTGATTTACTATTCTTGTATTTATATTTTTGTGGTAAGCTGCAGTATGGCAGATGACATGAAGAGATGAAGTGGATGAACCACATGTCCTCTATGCTCTGTTTTATGTTATTCTAGTTAATTTACTGTTTAACATTGTGTTCCTAATAGGCTTTGCATATTACTTCTGCAGTCTGTGTTCTACAGTGACAGCTGGTAGTCCAGATTTTTAGTATATATTTGTGTACTTAGCTTTACATCCTAGAGTAACTTCAGCATTTTGCTGTTTCTAAGCTTACTTCAGTTGAACTGCGTGTGTGGCTACAGTTCCAACTTAAATATTTACAACCTGTTGCAGTCTTTTTCTTGATGAAGCAGTGTCAGCACATTTGCTCAGTAGAAAAGTGAAAAATGTAAATGGGCATGTAATGCCTTCAGAAGTTTTTTTCATTGCAGTGCTGCCAATTTTCACAATTTTAGGTATTTTTGAAGTTCTTATTCCTGAATTTCTCTAAATTAATGAGAATATAATTTTACACTTCAAAAAGAGTTAATTTTTAAACCTGTCTAGTTGACTCAAAGAATCCCATAAATATGAATCTTAAAAAGAGGAACAGGAAGAAGCTAATAAAAATATTTTATATTATTCAAGCCTATTTTGAAGGGGCTGTAACTGTATTTGAATGCTATGGTCTGCAGCCACTGTGATCATATATTTTGTATTTTTTCATGTACAGGTCTTCTGTGCCTTTTTATTAATAAGGTGCCATATTAAAAATTAAAATGGTACAATATATGTGTATCTGGAGTTGGCATTTTTCCTCACTTCTCTGACAAGTTTAAATATTCATCCCACAGTAAACTACAATTAGTGTTTCCTATCACTACTAGCATTAGAAAATATATGCAGTAATTAGACTGACAATCCTAATTATTATTTGATTACATTCTTCAGTCTTCTCATGCAAGTGTTGACTGTCACAGAAAGAGGAGTCTGACAGGGTGTGGGAGTTCAGAGTTGCTGTTTTAACCGTGTCTGCTATTTCATCCCCAGGGCAAGGGCAGGTAAGAGTAGGGTCTGTCCTGCCTTGGAGGTGGGCCAGAGCTGTATAGGAGGAGCCTGAGGTGTTTCAGGAAGAGGCAAGAAAGCAACTGGAAAACTTGGACAGCTCATGGCTGCAAGGAGCACTTGAAAGCTGAAGTGCCTTCTTGAATGTCAGTCCCTTCCAGGATTTCTTTGCAAGCCAGACTCTTCACTGTTACAATGTAAGAGGGAAATGACAGTAACTCATCATAGATAAGACCTGGAGGCCAATAGCCCTGATAGGTTGCAATAATAAAATGCAACATCTGAATATTGATGACAATATCAATTTATTATCCTTAATAGATAATCTCTATGTCTAGCAACAGAAAGCTGATTTATAACTCGCTCACGCCTCATCACAAATTTGAAGCGGTTCAGTGATTGTAACTATTCTAGCAGGGAAAGTTACTCCCTGCTATGAGTCACTCTCATCTCATGCAATACATATTCAAAGAAACAGATCTTAACATCTCCTAACATCTCTTGTGCCTTGTGAAAGAAATACTAACTAGGAAATGGCCCACTTCAGTAAAGAGTTGAGCTTACAGTCAGCTTTGAGTCTCTCAGAGAACGGAGGGCCAGCTGTTCATTGTGCAGTTTTGTGTGTGTGCCGTAGGTGTTACCATCCTTACTTCACAGCTGAAGTCTCCCAAAGAATGTGTCTGCTGGACAAGCCATTCAAATTCCCATTTGGCTTCACAGTTATCAGAACAAGAAGTAATATAAGGCCAAGTTCTTCAGTATTTGAAACATTGTCCAAATCAGTTGTGTTCCCCTGGAAGTTCATTGCTTTTCCTGTTGCCCTTTACAGTTCACTGTGTACTCCCATCTCCATTGCACTGTTGTCTTCCCTCACCATGAAGCCATTGGACAAGGAGCTAAAACGTACAAAGAACAAGCAAAAGTAACTGTCCTTGGACAATGATGCTTTAATCCATATAGTAAATAACAACTTACTGGCAATGGTAAATTTTATTGAAGAAATTATTCTCCATGCTAGACTAATGAACTGTAGCTTTGTCATGGCCTTTTCAACATGTACTTCAGTAATGTTAGCTTGCAGCTAACAGCCCTTGTGCCCAGGGTTCAGGATTTTCAGGAGGCTTAGTTATGCACAGGCTCCTCAGCATTATCAACAAACCACCTTTCTGCTCACCTTGCTGTATTTTTGGCTTGGGATAGCTGGATAATGGATTAATATGTTCCAGAGCATATTCCTCACTCTGTCAAGCTGTTATTTAAAAGGTTACATTTTGAAAGTTAGTGGGTTTTTTTAATAAAAAGGATCCCATATAATGAAAAATATTTTAGGGAAGATGTACTAAAAATGTCCTGCAGTGTTAGAGGTGAAAATGCTTCTGTGAAACAAGTGAGTTGAGATTTCCTATCATAAATTTATATTTAATTTCTTTAACCTTGGTATTGTGTATTAATTTATTATGAAGTAGAATACACATGCTAAGCCTAATGAAGAATAATTCATACCAAGAGTGAATAACTGGATGTTCTGGGAGAAACTGTCTGTGTCAAAGTCAATCTGTTGTAAACAAAAGTGAGAATGCCTATATGGACCTGGCACTTCACTACAGAAAAATGTAAAAATGGAAGTAAAAGGATTAACACTTTGGTGGAAATAATTGTTATGTTTAATAGGTGACTTTTATTTTCACTGATTACTGTGACCATTTTGGGTGTACATGAATTTTAAAGTGATAATGTCTCTTTAATAAGGTCAGTTCTGCAAAATTCTTGTCTGCCTTATTTGAACCTGGGGAACTCATGCTGCTTTCTTTCATTATCTGGTATTTACCCAGCTGCGATTTTAACACCTTCATTTCTTCTGGGGAATGTTAATTTTTTATGCTGTTACCTTTGTACAACCCAGTGCCAATAATTACACTGCCTTTCGTCAACAGCTTCAGCTTCCCAAGAGACTGACAGTGGGCTTTTCAAAGCATCAAATGCCAAGTTCACTCATCTGTTGCTCCATGCTGTGCTTATATAGCTGGTGCAGCCTTAGGTGTACCAGCATAAAGCTTATTTTCCTTGCTGAGTTATAAAACTGCATTGTCACAGACTGTTGAGAGCTGTGTGAGTTCATATGAATAGCAATACTGTGCAAGGGATGAACATTATCCTCCTAGCTGAGCACTCCAGGTAGGATCTAGCCTTTTCCACATTCTGTTTCTCCACTCAAGATCTCTTGTAAAAATTACTTGCAAAGGCCACCAGCTCAGGTCTTTAGTACTATCTTCCTACTTGTTTCCTTGTTATTCACAGGGAGCAAGGCAGGGAAAGTCAGCCAGACTCCACACTTGTGAAAGACTATACAGTGGGGTCACAGCTTGCCTTTGTGTTGCAGACAAACCATGACCTAAATTTAATTTTAATCTCATTAATATATTTCATGAGAACTGGTAATGTCCGCCTCTGTATTTGAGTGGTCTTATTATCTGAAACCACTAGTTAATTTTCTCACCTCAGCTGTATCCAGAGGCTCGAGAGTCACACTGACCAAAACCAATTTGTTTTCTTGAAGGTTCAGAGGTTCCTCTGGAAAGCAGAGGACAGACATTTGCATGGACCTGAATTTTGAAAAGTCAGCTTCTTTGTAGCATCTTCTTCAATTATGCCAGAGAAGCTACCTCAGAAAAGAGGCTGTGCATTTTCAAACACTTTTGTTTGAAAAAAGATGACTGAATGAGAAAATAAATTAAAACCTGGAAGTGGCAGGTATCATTCCAAGCCAAACTAGCACTCCGAATCTGAGGGCAGAACTTGGTAGATGTGAGCATTGCTGATAAAATTTAGTTCTTGATACTGTGTAGTTGAGAATGTTGGCTGGTTACAGTATGTGAGTGGTTTCATAGTTGTTAAACTGAGCAAAGATATCCCTATATAGTGTTTCAGAAGAAGTAAAATATTTCTTTCAGGAGTATGAATTGAAAGGCCATTATAAAATACCTTGAATGGATGGATGTGCAATGTCTGTACTAAGTGGGATAAATGTATAATTGTTCATCATATTTTTCCACTATATTGTTGTTCTGCTTATGGCTTGACCATTACTAGTAATTAAATCTTGTCATGTCTGTCAAAAGAATTTTATTCATTTGCTGTTGATTGCTAGTAACTCATAACTCTCAAATTACCATTTTGGTTCTTGCTTTATCCTTCCCTAAACCTTCCTTTTTCCAGGAGAAGGAATATGTTTGGGATTGTGATGTGCCCTGATGATTCAAACCCACATGAATTCCCACTTTTTTAAACTTTTAAATTTGTTTTCAGTTGTATGGTTAGATGATGGTCTAATGAACACTGAGTAGCTTTGTTGCTATCTGAAATGCTGGTGGCCAAGTCTGGGGTGCTGTACATTGCTTTCCTGCACACAATTTTCAAAAACAAATGTAGTATGCTGTGTTTAAAAAAAATCTAATGAAACCCAAACAAGCTACAGAATCTATCAGTATGGCTTGTGTGGCTTTATAAAGAGATTTAAGCCTTTGAACAAGTTCTAGAGTAATGCAACTATCTTTTCATAGGAGAGAAGAGGAAAAGCCACATCTAGCCAATTTCATTGATTCACAATTCTGTTTACTAACTTCTCACCTTATTTGTGTAACAAACCAGCATGCTCTTAACGTGAAGGGATTTTTGAAGGCATGTAGTACTTTTTGTAGAATATGTTCCTGGTTGCATAGATAGTGGAAAGAATGAAGTGCTGAGTTCCATGGACTGTTGCAGTCCCATGGCTGGGTTTCAGGCAGAGCTGGAATTATTGGTTTTCCCTTGTTTTCCTTGAGGAGAATGGCTCTGTGCAGCAGCTAGTGAAATCTGTAGCTTTCTAGAAACTCTGTGTGTTCCCAGTTGAAGAAGGTAATCCTTGGGGAGGTGTTTGTTTTCGTTTTGGGTTGTTTTTTTTTATTGAGGTCCACAAGACAATATATAAATGTAGGTTTGCTTTGCAATCTCTGAGCATAGTCCCAGCTGTGTCAGTGGTAAGAAGCTGCTTATAGCATTGGGTTTTGTCTTCGGTGTCTGCAAACCAAGCCAGCCATTCTGTGTCCTCTCTGCTCAGAAAGCACCCAGGATGAAGTGGTTGCCTACAAATAGCTCCTACCTTGCCCTCCAGAGTCTCTGTCTTTCTGAATGGAGATGTGACAATTTGTCACATGTACTGGGATCCAAAAACCTAGGAAAAGCTCTGGGCTTTTTTGTCAACTCCTTTCATTCAGTTTTAGTTTTCTGTCATGAGAGGGTTAAGCAAGAAGCCTCTGTGAATCCCAGTGGTGGATGAATAGGCATCTGGGAACCGAGGGCCCAGTGCACTTCATTTCACTTGTAAATAAAACAAGTGAAAAATCCTACCAGCAGTGGAATAAGGCAGTTTGCAGCCAGCTGTTGAATATGCAACATGGCCCTTCATGGAAATTCACTCCCAAATAGCAGTGCAGAGGTGGAAAGGGGATTTGTGAGCTGTCTTCTTTAAAGCAGGCTGTGAATTCAGCAGATTTCCTGTGGGGTTTTGATGCAAAGCAGGAAACTGTAACACTAATGGTGCATGTGCCGACAAAGATCTTTGAATGCATCTTGTATGTTGCTGCTAAGAGTAAAGTAAATTTCTTATACCAAGCCCAGACTGTAGAAGGAATACAATGAGATTATGAAATTACTTTATTCTGAGAGCAATTGTGTTGCTGCCTTTGTGTCTGTGTTTGAGAGGTTTTCTTCCTAATTGAAGTGTATGAAGAGAGCCCTTCATTTGGAAGTAATATTTGCCAAGGACAGATGATAAGAAAATTATGATATGAAAAACTCTATAAATTTTGGGGAGAAAAAAAACCCTGCAGAAATGACTGGGCAACTTCCTGGCTCCTTCAATTTTTGTGCATATGAATGGTTCCTTAAATGTGATACTATTTACATAAATAAGGATGTCAGGGCATGGTTAATACAACCCCTGTAGACAGTGATTCAGTGTCATACCTCTAGAGAGTAATTCAGTGTGGCACAAAATCCTGCTAGCATGTTCTGGCTGTCAAAGCATGCTCTGGGCGCAGGGTACGTGCTGCAATTTGTTTTGCTATATTTTGGCCATCTGAATGTCATGGTGTCTAAATGAAGCTAAATGTCATGGCTTTCCTCATAACTGAGAGACAGGTGCAGGCACTGCCCTGGGATGGTTTCTCCTTCTCTTGGACTTTTTTGCCATGTATGGCTTCTGCAAGGCAGAGGTGCATTTTCATTGTGCATCTCAGAACCTCTTTGCAGAAAAGATACTAAGTTCCAGACATCATGGTTAGGAGAGAGAACAACTGTGTTTTATTAGACTAACAAATATATTTGGGCAAAGCAGAGGAGCTTTACTGCTATTAAGTCGTTTTTCAAACAAAACCAGAACTTTTCAGCTCTTGGCTGCACTTGCTGTGGGAACAATTTCAAACAAATATGGTATTAGAACTGGTCAATGTTTATAATGAAGGAATGTCTTTTATTTAGAAACAAAACTTGTTTAGCACATAATAAACAAAATGAAATAAAAACATTTAGTCTGGTTTGTTTCCACTTTCCTTTTTCCTCTTTTACTCAATTATTTTAAGTAACTGAAAATCTTTTTGCCTTTTCCCTGATTTTATTTTTTTTTTTTTTTCACTAGAGGCAAAACATATTTCAAAATGCTTGGATAAAAGAGTTGTTCATTTTAAACCAGTTCTTCATGGCTAAATCCACAATCATGTGACCTTGTATTAGTACTAATAGGGATCCCACATCCAAAATATCTTCAATGAGTTCTTCCCTAAGGACACCTACATTTCAGAAGCCTTAAACTGTTATTTTCCACAGTTACCTAAATTTTAATTAGCAGTAATGTGCCAGTGATCCCAAAATAGTCCAGTCTCAGTGGGACTACATAGCTTGGTGTCTGATTGATCCTGAAACGCGTTTGTCATCTAGAAATTAGGTGGGGGTGGCTCAGTGGAGGTTCTCCAGCTGTGTGCTGCTATCACTTTATAACCATCATTACAAGATTTTTGAGTGCATGAAAGATTTCTGGCAAACAGTTGAATTTTGGCGTTGTCATACTGAGAAATACGTTTTTGATGAAAGCATTTAACTTACTGCTGCCAGTTTTCATGCCCAACAGCTCTTGCTCTTTCTCCAGCTTCTGTGAGTGAGGACTGGGGCTGAGCCCTGGGGGAGTCAGGTACAGACACTTTACAGGAGACTGGAGGATATCACGTGGCCACTATGCTCAGGATACTGCCATGCTCAGCTGTAACTCACCCTGCTGTGAGGGAGCTAGAGATTTTATTGCTAGAGATTGTGTTAATCACAATGAACAGCAACAAATCATTAGACTCATGACAGTTAATACCTACAGAGCCTAGAAGGCTATCTTGGAGATAGATTTTTCTGGGAGTGAGTGCACAGCTCTCTTGCTGAAAAGACACAAGAAATCTGCTCCCTCTGCTTGAGGATGATGCCATTGTGTGCGGGAACTGCTGCTGCTGTGAGCTGAAAGGCAAACAGTTACTCATGTGCCATGCAATTGCATTACAGAAATTAAGTGATTAAGTGTTGATCATATCTTTCCATCAGTCCCAATGGGAAATTTTATGGTTTGTGTCTTTTTTTTCCCTTGGTTCTTCCTGATGCTTGAATTAAAAAGCCAGCAAGCTAAGAAATGTGGATGTGCTTGGTGAAACACTGGTGTTATATTACAGGTCTGTGAAAGTTTCACTTGGAGCCAGATCTTGAGCACAGATTCACTAGTGTTAACAGATGTCTCCTAATTGGTACACCTTTAAGCTCTTTTTTGATTTTGATTCATATGTTTCTGCTACATTGTTGGGTGTTAAAAATTTCTCTTTCTGGTTTAGCATAAACATATAAATACAAGAAATAAATACATCTGTGCATACTTTCTGCATTTTAACTGGAAACAAATCCTTAAACCTGAAATCCTCCCAGTGTCTAGGGAATTTTCATTCCATTTGATTCCCACCACAGCTAAAATGTATAATTCTAGTTCTGAATTTGTGTTCAGGCTGTCTGGTAACCCTGAGCAGCCTTGCAGGGCCTAAAGAATTGCAGGTGGAATGACAGCCTAGCCCTGCACACTGTGGGCAAGTACATCAAAACATAATTTCCATCTCTTCCTTTTACTCACTTTCAGTGATTCTTATTCTTTTATAAAACAACTTTTTTGTTTGTGTTTTAGCAATATTTCCATTCCTCCAGCATTTTTTTGATTAAAAATGGTAAGGAAATCTCACTGCTATCATTTCACAGAGAGGGAAATTAAGCACAGAATAACTAGATTGAAGGAAAGAGAGTGGTCATTCCAGCAGATGCTACCACGTGGCATTTATCCCATGAACACTGGTTAGGAGTCAATGATGCCATTGCTTCCCAGTGAGGGGTGAAGAACAGCTGATACTATTTCACAAGTGCCCGAAATATGAAGGACTGTGAGAAAAATTGAGGGGGAAGAGCAGCAGTATGTATTTCTTGAGCTTGCAACAATTTCAATGAGGCTCTGAAAGTCTTTCACTTCAGAAAATGCAGAGTTGTCATTAAAAAGAATACCTTTATTACTGAAGCTTTCAGTTACTTCTTCAGAATAATCTTCCTTTCAGAAGTGCTTTATTTTCTATTCTATTGTGAAAGTAATCACTTAGAAAAATATGATTGCAAAGTAGTTAGTGTGGAGTTAAGGGCAATATTTCCACTACTATTTCAGTGAAATGTGTGTGGAGAAAGAGATAGTGATGAGATGCCAGTTTCTTTCCAGTGAATAGAAACCTGTTCATATTGCCATGAGGTTAAATGAATATAATGTCTGATCTAAAATTCAGGAGCATGGATAGACTCATCAGGAAGGGTTTAAATCAGCATGCCGAGAGTATAACAGCTTGAAAAATATGTGTGTGGATACAGCCCTCCTGAAGCGCTGTTTCACACAGACATACCACAGAATACAATGAATGTCACACAGAATACCAATGAATTTCCTGGCCTGGCAGAAGTGATCACTGAGGTGGAAGTAGGGGCTGGGCCCAGAGTTACTGCTTACATTGGTTTGGATTATTCTCTTCAGCTTTGTCTGAACATTATTTTTGGTTGTAGTTGATAGTAGGAGAATAGCTATTCTGGTTGCCTTTTCTTGGATCAAATTTTGATTAGTTTCCAGAAAGATCACAAAAGATTTGCTCAAACTTCAAGTGTCTTTATTAAGAATAGGTCTGCCTGCAACCCTGGGGCTGTTGCTCAGTGCTGTATGCATTGTCCTGTGCTCTGTGCAGGACTCACTGACTTGGCAATGGGGAAAAGCATATCCTTTAGCATTTGTCCTGCATTTCACTGCTGGGCTGTGCATATCACCAAAGTGAGACAAAATGGGTTTCTGGGAAGAGAAGGCTTAGAGAGGCTTAAAACACAAGCTGGCTGAATGGTGAGTCCTGTTTCTATAAATGTTTCTGCAAGCAGTATAAACTTCTGAACTTGTCAGAAAAAAAACCAAAAGGCTACTACTCCAGCTAAGCTCAAAAGTTACCTGGAAGCCAACATGAAAAAAATATCAAGCTTTGATTCAGACTTAACTGACAGAAAAATTGAGAAAACATATTGTTCCCTGTCTCAGTTCCTTCCCTTGGTCCATAATCTTTCAGGTGGTGTGAAGAAGACAGGTGGACTGACAAGAGCAAGCCCATCTCTGGGATGTATTCGGTGATCCCCACTGTGCTCCATCTCCACACCATCAGTTTGCTCTTCAGTGGTGACTGAAACAGGCAGGATGTGTTTGAGGCTGTGTGTGTCATCATCTGCAACCTGGCCCCAGCCCTGGAACTCTGCTTGCCCTTTTGATTTCTTTTAGGAAAGAGGGTGGAGAAAAGAGGAGAAAAATAAGGAAAAAGAAATGAAGAAGAGAAAGAGAGACAGAAAGGGAAGGAAGGAAGGAAGGAANNNNAAGGAAAGAAAGAAAGAAAGAAAGAAAGAAAGAAAGAAAGAAAGAAAGAAAGAAAGAAAGAAAGAAAGAAAGAAAGAAAGAAAGAAAAGGGAAATAAAAGGAGAAAAATAAAAATAAGAAATTGAAAGGCCAGGTATCTAAAGCAGCTGCACAGCCAGAGAGGCAGCAAAAGCAGCTGTCTCTGCAGCACTCCCCTAGTCTGAGATTTATCAGGTCTGGACAAGAACTGAGCATCTCTCTTATTTTTTTGTCTGCTCCCATTTTGTCCTTTGGGAAGCAAAAAAAGCCTCAAAGAGCAGTGACAATTCTAGTTTCTCTCTTTTCAGAAGAGAGCTAAATGCTTTAATGCCCTTTAAAAGAGTGACAAATAAATGTATTTTTCATTCAATAGAGTTCCTCTTTACAGGTAAAGGGAAAGAGGTAAATGGCATTGTTAAATTTAATTTCACTTTGTCTTTCACTTTTCAAAGGCTCTAAGAGTTTTCTTCTCCTCCTTTATATCTTTAAGAGAGGACTAAAAAGATTTACTGAAGGCTGTTGCTATGGTGCTCATATCAAGGTGTCTGCATTCATTCCTCTGAACCTTGGTTAGTACTTGTACATGTTTACATCTTTGTTTGTCTGGATCTATTTGCTCTATCAAAATTAACACAGGGCACCCCAGCTGGTAGAGAATGGGTTTTGCCTTGAGGATGCAGAATAAATGCAATGTGAAAGAAAAGCCTGCAGGCCTTTTTATAACACTTCTCAAGCTTTTTGTAAACTCAGATTATGCATGTGCAGAGCAACACGAGAGATGCTATACTTGGTAATGTCTGAAAAATCAGGGGACAAATTAGGTTATTTTAATAATTAATTAATTTAAATGGCATTTTGAAACATTACAACTGAAGCCATAGAGTAAGATGGATACCTCTTCCAAACACACCATCAGGCCAGGGCTCAAATGAGCATTAGTGAACTGCAGCGGAATTAAAAGGTGTTTTATACTGTTTTCTATAGGCTGTGCCGAACTGCACCAATATGTGAGTAAACACCACTAACTGCAAGAACTTATGTTCCTGATAGCTGTACATCTTCCTCTTTGTAGTTCTCTGCTATTCCTCTATTTGTGAGCTGATGGCAGTGTTGTTTGTTTAGTGAGTATCATCAGTGGATTTAGCTGGCACATTTGTTATCCTCTCTCCTGAGGGAAATCTGATACCTGGAGAAATACAGCTCAAGAGGGGTTGTGTGATATGTGCATTTGTTCTGATGTGACCTGGCAGCATTTTTGTATGTGACATGGATATTTTCATCCCTGGATAATCATGCCTGTTCTAAAATACAGGCTGTTTCCTGCTGATTACTTTAAAAAATGTGTCCTTATTTCAAAGGACAGGATGGCTTCATAAATGAGGGCTTCTGTATTAGAGGAGAAAGAGCAGAACATCAGTCAGTGGGAATGAAGGTCTCTTGGCCTTGGTGGTGCAGCCTAAGCACATCACCACAGTGCTCTCCTTGGAGCCAGAGGGGTTTGGGTCTTGGCAACAAGAAAGTGTGTGTGTGTCCTCAGAAGTTTATTCTGAAATGCCTTAGGAAAGGCTTAAAGTGGTCCATCTGAAAGCCTTGTGAAGTCAGTGTCATGTCCCCAGTGATAACATATGTTGATGCTAAGGCAAAACCAAGCCCTGGGTGAGCAGGTCTCATCCTTTCCCAGTTTGCAGCTACTTTAGGTCTCTGACAATGTGATGTATTTTGTATGTTTGCAGTGGGTTTCTCTCTCATCTATTTCTCCACCCTTGTACCCATGTAACATTGGCACTTACAGCACCCTTTGGCAATGAGGTCCACAGGTGTATTTCCTAAGTAGAACAAATGTGGTTTTTTGTTTCATATAAACAGAGATTTACATAGGACATAAATAAGTGTGCCAAGTTGCTTCAAAGTGAGTCATTTCTGCACTCTGTCCGTCCATGTCTCCTACTCTGGCCAGAGCTGTCCTCTTGGAGCCACATTCTTCCTCAGCACATGTGGGTGCCAAAGCAAAGGTCTGAGTATGAATCTGAGCACTGTGTGACATCACTCAGGGTTTATCCATTTCCTCATGCCTGTCTGCTTTCTATGCTGTCTGTATTTACTGTGCTTACTGTACAACTGTTGTTCAGTTGAAGAGAAAAGTAAAAATTTCCTATTTTTAGAGAAAATAATATGAAAAAGTAACTTTGAAAAACACCTTCTCAGGGTTTGGTGACTGACAGTGCAAGTTTTAGCTCACTGTAGTTTGTTTTCGTACGGTGCTTATCACTAGAGTGTCTAAACTTTTCCCAATGCATCATCACAACTGCTTTCTAGAGAAGCATCATTCTTCTTGTATGGAGGGAGAGCTGAGACATTCGAGGTCTGGTTTAGCACCCAATAAAGCTGATGACAAACTTGTTTGCTAAAGATCAAACCAGGAGTCTGTGGCAGAGCTGAGAACAGAATGACAGCTCAGTACTTTCACCTCTGGACTGTTTTTCTCCCTCTTTTACAATATCTTTGCAAATTTTTTGAGTGTTCTCACTTGTCAGAATTCACTTATACACCTACATCTCTAAGATGATGTATTATTAAAATATTTTGGCACTTGGTATGTATGTTCTGCTTAATATTTGCAGTCAGTTAGAAAGTGCAGTTTCCAAAATGAGAGATGAGTGGATGAAGGAGCAGTGATTCATTTTCTGTGGGACTATAAAGCATTGGTAATATCAGACTGTTATATTCTTTTCTTGAAGTAGATCTGTTAGGGTAAGCTGCTGTATTTTTCTCTGCTTATGTATCCTAAATTTTTTACAGGTTTTCTCCATTGATAAATAATCTTCTGACCGTTTGTCTTCTGTGACAACAACCCATGTAAAATTGAGGTTTATATGTGACCAAGAAATGTCATAGAATAATTGTCCTCTTGATCTTATTTTAGCTCTTATTTTAGATGGGAATTTTAGCAATCTCTTGATCTAGTTAAAGATGTCCTTGCTCATTTCAGGGGTCTTGGGCAGATGAACTTAAAAAGATCCCTTCCAACCCGAACTATTCCATGGTTCTATGGTTTTTGTTTTGCAAACAGAGAAAGGTACATTTTCAAAGCTCTTATTGTGGCTTATTTTCTTTGCAGAGTAATCAATTAATTTTCTCTGGGATACTGAATGAGATGTCATTTTTAAAGTGTCATGATTTCCCCCCAAATATCCCACAAGATTACTGTGAATTTACTTATTTTAGCCTTTTTTTCCTTCCTGATTCAATTGAATAATCCATTACTGTATTTATATTCAGTGATAAAAATTTTAGTAACCTAGATATATTCCTGAATTCCTTTTAAAACTGGATGCAGCTTCAGAGAAGCATGAACAGTGTAGAATATGATCAAAAATGATTGATTCCCAGATGAATTTTACTGAAACAGTCATATGAAGTACTCAGAACTTGCTAGGAATAATAGCAATTATGGACAGAGACATCACAGCTCTCAGTAGAGCAGTTATTGCTCTTAAATGGCACTGTGGGTTTAGATTATACAGTCCATGTATTTTTAAATGAGTGCAAGAGTAGGACTAACTACTAAGTAACTTAACCCAAACTACATTTATGGCAGTTTATTGTGCTAAAATCTAGGCAGAGTGAATCCTGAACAAAAATGGTCCTAAGGAAACAAAATCAGTGTTTACCAAGAATTACTGACTTCTGAAATGTGACAGACCACAGACATTGGCTGAAATGTAGTACTGAAACAAAGACCCTGATTCCAGATTTCCTAATGACATTGGGAGGTTTTTCATTCAGTTCAGAGAATTCAGGTTCTAGTCTTTTCCAAGCACAGTTTGTCAGCCAGTCTGAAGGGCCTGGCACAGATGAGTGTTCTAACTGGGCTACCACTGTTCCTGGAGAGATGCTGGCCCCTGTGTTTATATAACAGCCATAGCAACTGCCAACTACTGAAACACAAGGTTTTTCTGTCTTTCTTGGTCTCATGGTAAATTAGCACTGAATTCTTTGGCTATTCAATCATGCAAGCCACTACAGATATTTACTGTTACACTGAAAAATCGTTCACTAATCAATCAATTGCATAAAAACCTCAAACAGAACAAATAAATTGTTCAGCTGAAGCTATTACAAAATCTATTGCAGCAGGAAATTAATTTCAGTTCTTCAATTAATTTAATTAAGTGACTTAATTCAATTAGTTTAGGCTGATTTTAAAACCCTCATCTGAGGACCGAATCTCCAAGTCCATATATTTTATTTCTGTCATTCTCTTCTTCTTCCAGGTCCCCAAATTCCAAACTTGTCTAAGTGGTAATTTCATTTAGCTTTAACACAGGCTACTCAGTGTAAGTCTTGTAAGTCTTAAATCTCTTAATTTTCTGTTTATCCCATATAGACTTAAGTTCCTGGACTGAACAATCAAGATTTTTTTCTGATTTGCTCTGTAACTAAAAGTTAACTTTTTGTTTCTTTTGTTCCAAGGTCCCCATAAAATATGGGAAAATGGCTGAAACTGAGTGTCATTTAACAGCAATTGGAGGATCAAAAAGGAACAGTGACAAAATTCCAGATGAATATGCCCCTAAAGAAAAATATTGACATCCTAAATTTTCCCCTCTTAGCACTTAATATGTTGATAACAAGAACTGTGTTCTCTGTTAGGCCAGCTTGGGCTGAGGCTGCATTCACCTCAGCAAGGTCAGCAGTGCAGCAGATCTGGGTGGCACTCTAGGGGACACTACGTGATACAGAACACGATACAAAACCAAGTTTTGGAGATATTTCTAACCTTCCTTTTATTACATTCTAATGGGAGGGGTATTTTGGAGTTGAAATAAGAATCTGCATCTTAAATACTTGAAGGACTGTTTAGCTGCTCTCATGCACGCTCTGTATAAATTGTTTAGCTGATGACTCAGTCTAATACCAGACCTTTTCCCCATGTTTGTTGTAAGGTTTTGTGTAACACAGCCCCTGAAATTGTACCACAACACCAGCTATTACTGTCATCAGCTGGCCGAGACGGAGCCTGAAAGAGTGAAATACAGAAAATGAGTATATTTTTTTCAGAAGTATAGATATTAAGTAACACAGCAGTTAAATCTCAGTATGCTACGTATGTAAAATGATTTTTAAAGAGTTGGAGTTTCTTGTGATTATATTTGTGATAATATAACTATTGTGATTATACAATGATATTGGAAAAAAATTCTAACCACAGTTTACATCATATGGGATATTCTACTACTTCAATAACTTTTTGCTTTTAATTTTGAAAAACTGAAAAAAAATAAATTAACATTGCCTAGGTTTGATTTTCCTTATTCCCAAAAGCCAAACCCAAGATTTTTTCCTTACCAAAAAGAATAAGGGGTTATGAAAATTACTTTTTTAAAAGTATATATTTCTGAGAAATTTTGATTCTGAATTTGCCATTATTCTTCTATTAATTTTCTGAGTAATAATATACTTGAAATTTCCACTAAAATGCAGAGATTTAATTCAGAACCATTATATCTGCCGTAGGCTGCTGCACATTCTGTAGCTGGTTTTCACTCTCACCTTTTCATCTCTATTTATAGCAAAAAAAATTAGAGAATTTTATTGCTTAGAAATGAAATATTAATACAGAATTAATTCCAGTGAAGCCTAAGGATGAATATTATTAGAATATGGCTCACTTACTTAAATTTCAAGAACAATTTTGGTAACTAGACATCTGCTATTCCAAGAAGTCTTTAGAGAAGATGCAATAAAAAATATGACATTCTCTGATAGAATCCACTCCCAGAACAAACTAGCCCAGTGATGACACTGACTCTAGGTTCTGTTGAAGTTTTGTGTTCAATATAACCTGACTCATCTGAATTTTTGCTATCGACCACATAACTCTTATGGAAAATAAACAAAATGTATTATCTAGATAAGATTCCTATAGGAGTCACATTATAGTTGATGAAATTTTAAGAAGTCTCTATCTTACAGGAAATGGGCAATTTCAAATGACATGCAATTGAATTTCACAAGTGGTGTTTGAACTGGATTTTCACAGTGTGAAATGGAGACGCTGCTATGGTCTCTCTGTGTAGGTGACCTGTTTCTCTTTCACCACCAGTAACTGGACCTGAAGCAACAAAGGGCTTTGTAGTCCTAAAACTGAGCTCTGAAAGGGCTCTGGCTCTTTATGTGTCAGCTCTCCAGGTGAGCCTTCTATCCTTACCTGTTCCCCATTTCTGGCAGGCACTGTAGATCACTCTCTCCCAGGGAGTACTGTAACCTTCCCAGGGCTCTCGAACGTCAGGGAGGAGGTCACTAGGACAGAACACTGTTTCTACACTAGGGAGTGTGAAATCCTGCTTCCATGGGAATCAGTGGGAAAACTTTTATGGTTTTCAAAGGGATTACAAATTTCTCTACAGCTTTATGTTACCTTCTTTTGATGTAAATACCCAAAGATCTTCAATGACAGCTGAATTTTAATTTCATCTAAAGAGAGGAGTTCCAGTAGAATGTATTAGGCTCCTGTTGACCCTAATAAGCTAGGAGAAAAAGTCAACAGCAACACAGCTGTGTTATTTGGAAGACACAACAATAATGCTAACATGAAAAGGGTAGGATTTTAAAAGAAAGAATCAAAAATAGTAAACACAATGTCTTGACATAAACAGTGCAGGAGAATAATATATTTTTTGTCATTGCTTTCAGCTTCCATTTTTGCACTTTAGAAGAAAGACAAAGACTAGAAATACTATCTGATCTAGGCAAGTCTGAAAAAGTTTAGAGTACATGGAAGGACTTGAGAGTTGTGTCCATGTGCACTAAAAAGCTGAATATCTGAGAGTTCAGTACTCCATCTGTTCTCTTTGCTGACATTAGTAGGCATGTGTGATTCAGACAAAACATTCTATGCTACCTTAAATGATGACCCCAGGAAAATATTAAAAACAGAAAGCTACTTCTCAATCATTAACTTTTTCCAAGGAGCTTAAAAAATCCTTTTTAGCTGAATTTCCAAGAGTAAATGAACATAGGACAAGAATGAATCCTTGGCAACTCAGGAAATTAGAACAATTAATTATCAGGCACATAGGTAAGAAAGTGTTATTAATATTGGCTTACAGTGACAGCATAATGTCAGAATAAAACGTTAGTGATCAAATCCAGGATACCTGGCTTTGCCCTCCTATTCCCTGCTGTGTAGGGAACCAAGGGCTGGGGAACGACTCTTCCCCCACTCAAGCAGCAAGTGTGCTGGTGGGCACTAGCATCAGCCCACCTGGGAAAGGAGGAACTTGGAAACCCTGGATCTCTTCTGGGCTTTGCTTCCCTTGCCCTCCTGGACTCCAGTCCCTACACTGTTTTTTGTCTTTTTTATGAAGTGTCAGCTCATTTTTTTATTTCAAGCCATACCCTGAAGAGAAGACAGATCTTACTTTTGTTGAGTATCATTCACTTGGTAAAATTGACATGTCCCTTAAGCCCAGGCATACACATTTTCTAGTCACCAGGCACATTCCAGACATCTCCAACAGGTAAAATGGGGGTACACCCCACATCTCATTTCACAGGGCCATTTTGTGGTAAAAGGACTAAATGATTTCCTAAAGCTGTAAAGGTGAAAGGCTTGGCTTTATTCCTACCCTCAGCTTTTCCTTATTGTTTGCCTTGAAGCATTTATGTGCAGGATGTGCTGCACACCACTTCACAAGTACTTGTGTGCTTGCTGGTGGGGCTCCTGTCACTAGCGACCGTACTGTGTTCAGAAACAAGGAGCTCCCATGCTTGCTCCTGAATCCCAACTGAGACACTAAAATTATCTGGTCATGCAATTGTCCACTTCAATGTGCACTGGGACACTGACAGTGCCCAGGAGTCTTTCCTCCTTGTGGGCCGCTTTCCATGTGAAAGTCTTGCCTTTGATAAAACTGTGTAATAAAGCAAGAATAAAAGGTGGAATATATTTTCAGAAATTGAATAAAAATTGGAGGAACACAGGTATGGAATACTTGTATAAAATATAGGACTGTAAGAAGTTAATCTTAGCATGGATATATTTAAAAGGCTATCAATACTTACACATTAAACCTTATGAAATCACCTTGAAGGAGGATTAGAAAATTGAGATTTCTTTCACTTCCCTTCCTGCTGAATCCAGACATTGATTAGAAGAGTATGAGAATGAAAAATCTGTACTCCTGCTTTACTTAGGGTCTGCTGGCATCAGCCAGCACAGTGCTCATTTCCTGTTACCTCAAAGCTGGGCGCCTGATCCCTTCTCTGAGCTGCCTGTGGAACCACTTCTCCCTGAGCAGAGCCACAGCAACAGCCTACCCCTGTGGTGAAGTGGCTGCTGATTACTCAGGAGAAAATTACTCCAAATCACTATCAGCTGCTCGTTTTCAAAAAGCATGGGGCTCTCACACCTTATTGGGAAATAGTTCTGTGGGATTTTGCAGGTGTAGTTCTGTTGTTACATCTGCTGCCTTGGGAGGGACACAGGGCTCTGCTTTTGCTTGCAGTTTCTCTTTCCCATCAGTATACAGTAATGAAATGGAATGTTGTTCTGTTGCAGAGTACCAAAGTCCCATAACATTTACAGTCTGGAATTGCTGGTTTTTACAAATGGTTTCTGTTGGGTTTTTTGAGACCAGATGGTAACTATTGAAATATCCTAAACAAATAAAGGGACAACTAGGAACATCCAGTCTTGACAGATACTGGAATCAAAGATGAGCAAGCCTCATTTATTTTCTGCTTTTTGTTTCAAAACTAATGTGTACTCATGACTATTCTGAAGTATGTGAGTACTTCAGAGAGCTTCACCTGAGCAGTGAGTACCTTCAACAGGCTCTGATTGCCTCAGGACCCTGTGAATATCTGTTTCTCATTCAAGGTCTATAGCACTGGGATGCAAGTAGGCAAGAGCATTTGCTTCTACCATGCAGGTGAGACCTTTCCTTTTAAAACCTTTCTTCCAAAGTGAAGATGGTGCTTCCCTTTCAACAGCTCCATGGTCGAGGCCCTCACATAAAGTGAGGAGTTTGTTTGGTGCTCTCCTCTGCCTGAGGACTGTCTAATCCAGTCTCTAGGAGAGGCCATTAAGCATGGACAGAGGGAAGTTTTTTCTGTAGATGCATTTGTCAGGACCCTCGCTGAAGCCCCACCACTGATGAGCAAATGAGAAAAGAGGATGTTGACATTGAAAAGGGACTTCAACACACATTGCTTCTATCTAAATCCTACTGAAGTTCCAAAAATCTTTGTTGCTATAAATCTGGGATGCTGCTTTTCTCATTACTTGGATAATAGAAACACTGGCCATAATTTCTGGCCATTAAACAATCCCCTGTAGAAAAGACAAAACCTTTCTGGAAAATATGCTGGTCTTTAAAGGAAAGAAAACCAGAAGTTTTCCACTGAGTCTGTTAAACTGCCTCTGGACTTTCAACCTGGTTTTGTAGGCTCTTGTGCTGATCACCCTTTTCCTGGCATTCCCACTGTTTTTCCATAACCATATCATAACAATATTTTTGTGTGTAAATAACTAAATCTGTTAAGAAGCCAGAAAACCAGGGTTCCTTTTTTGCTTTCAGCTGGCAGAAATTTTTCAAGAGAACATATTCATTCAGGTAATGGAGATTTGCAGAAATCTGCACTTTCCAAGGAATGTTTTGGTTTCCATGAAATGTGGAGAGGAGCCTTTCCTACCAGCCTGTTCCCCATCTCCCTGAGTCCTGGCAGTACTTATGTGTCAGCTTTCCTGCCCTCCAGTTTTGGAGCCACCAAACCCCCTGCTGTGAGAGTGCTTTGATTGTTTCAAGGCCTTCTGGTCCTGAAATAATTATTTTGGAAAATATTTTCATGGGAGCTGGTGAGCTCTGATCATACAATACTTCGTTTGTGCTCATGTTTCCTCAGCAAGTCTGAAAGAGCTGCCTCTTTTGCAAAGACCTCTGTTGTCAGTGGTTGTGTTTTCTCTATTTCTCTCTATTTCTCCATGGGAAACTTCAGAAGGGTGAGATGTGCTTTGCTGGGAGATTCATGTCATTTTATAACACTGTGGACAGTAGAAAATTAAGTCTCTGCAGGGGAATGTGATCCACTGGGCAGCAATTATTCCATCCATTGCACAAGAATTTGTTCTGGCCTGACAAATCCACTTTAACCCCAAGCCCTCTAGGCTGTTTCTTGTTGTGCTTTTCTACCCCTTACTCACCCCTGGACTCCATCTCTGCTGCCTCTTCCTGGACCAGCTCTGCCAGCAGTCCCAGGCTCCACATCTCTTGCTGTATCTCAACCTTAACCTCCAGCCCAATCTCCTTGTGTAATCTCAGACTGTAGCCTCATTCCTTGCTTTTTAATTCCTCTTTTCCCAGACTCAGCTTTCCAGCCCAGGAATTTTCTGTTCTGCTTCACCACCACCACGTTTGCTCCTCCTCCAGGTACTGCTCCAGCTCTCTCAGTTCACAAACACACCTCAACAGCATTGAGTGAACCACATACCAAAGAATGTTTGGATAGAATTTTGGGCTTAGGTTTCCTAGGATTTTACTGAATTTGATGCAAAATGCCAGTGGGAGAGGATCAGTGACCTGTGTCCTTCTGCCCAGGTAGCTTGTGGTAGCTTGTTTTCAACTGGGTGCAAAAATGTCACTGAATAGGATAAACTGGGATCCTGCTCGTGGATGGGGCTGTGGAGCACTTAGCCTGGATTTTACACGAATCTTTAGACAGTGTAAACTTGAGGTTGTGCTCAGGTGCCGTGTGTGTTGGACTGTGCCTTTGCAAAAAACCCAAACTGTGCTGTGATGATTTTTTTTGCATCAGTTTGCAGTGTTGGGGGCAGCAGGTGAGAATTGTGTTAGAGTGAAGCCAGAATCCGTATAGAGAAGTATAGCAAAATACAGTTCTCAGTAATACAGTAAGGGGTGAATGGAGAAAGCTATATCTCTTAAAAATAAATCAACTCGAGCCATGTACCAGACTTGGATAAAACATGAATAACTGAGTGGTTAAAATATGAAGTGGTAGGCAAGGGACCAAAATTATTTCCAGTATAAGCGATGTTTTTCTATGCATTTGTTCATGTTTAGTTTGTCTATACATCTGTTCATGCTTGGCAGAAAGTAAAAGACTTGAATTTTTCATTACTGGCCATCTTTCCTTCAGATGGACTGTGGGAGGGAACACTTCACTTTTCTAGCAGACACTGATGGCTATTTAATGAGGTTAATATCAGTCAGGATAATTACCATCAACATGTCAGAAGAAAACATTTTGATAGATTTCCATTCAGCAGCTTTTGCCTTTTACCTTGAAAGTAGAAGAAAATGCTTCAGCTGACACTTGCTTTTATGTTGCTGCTTTGATCTTCCAATGGAAATGGATCTATAACAGCACTAGTGACTTCCTTGCTTCCTTTACAGTGGAGAGACCTTTTCAGAAACATGATTTCTTGATAAAAGAAAAAGGACATAGTGCTCCTTATTTTGGGTCACTGCACATTCCTCTCTTTCCTCTTAGTTTTGTGGATGGACTACCTCACAGGCTAGCTGAATGGTGTTCTCTTGCCAATTTGTTTTTGCAGCAAATTAAATGAATTATCTTAGCCTTATGCACCCCATCTTCCCTCTGATACACACTTCTGTTCTTTTGGCAAAACAAAATTCTGCGTCAGTGTTAATGAAGGCTTTTTCCAGTAGCATTTTTTTGTTAAAAAAACCTATTTTCAAACTCACTTCAGCCACTATGCCATAGTCTTCATCCAACAAAAGGGGTCATTCAATGTAGTTGTGTTTTGAATAATATAAATTGAAAACCAAGCCTCATTTCAGATTGTTTTAAATGTGCTTTCATAAAATGGTTGGACTTACCTAAAAAAAAATCTTTGCCATCTAAGAAAATGTGTGTCATCTAATGAAAGACAAAATCAAAAACATACAGACATTAAGATTTGTTGAAGCAAATAATTTTCTTCTAACTGATGTGGAAAAAAATCCTGAAATACATCAAAGCTACCACTGAAATGGAATTCATTCTCATTTTAAAAAGATGGAAGTGAGAAGCGTTCCAGTCTCTCAGGATTCTGGGTTACAGTTTGAATACTTTCACATGAATACTGATTAGAGAGCAGCAACTTTTTGTCCTGTAGTTGATCTTGAGAGGAAAGTAATACAGACGTGATACTTGAGCAGAATGTATTTAGTGATTTTTCCTTAATTTTATGTTAAGTGCACAGCACTCATTGTGCTCTTCTTTACAGTTCTCTATATAAGGACATCACGTTTGCTTTCATAGTATTTCCCTCCTGAATTGAAGATTTGTAAAATAATCTGGGATTCCTCAGAGACTGGAGGGGAAAAAAAAAAAAAAAAGACGTTTTGTTCTACCATGCTGCTCCCTCTCCTGGAAGGACATATTTGAAGTTCCCCAGGCTTTGGAAAGTTTTAAACGAAGGATTTCAATTTTCTGTATTAATTTTCTAAGTGTTAAGCTGTCATGGTAATTGCTGGTGTAGGACTATGCTATCACCAGGACAGCTGCAGGGCTGAGCTAGAGGGAGACCTCATTCCCTCAGGAAAGCCAGGATTTCCAGACATGTCCCAGGGCCTGGGACATGTCAGTGGTGAGCTCTGTCTGTCTGACACCGCTGTTTGAGCCCTGCAGGGCTGTGAGGGCTCCCTGTGAGGTAAAAGAAGAGGGCAGGCTCTAAGCACATGGTCCTGGACTTCCCTGGGCTCGGTGCCTCAGGCATCTAAATTTATGGCACTTGAATATTTTAGCCACTCAAATCCCTCATTAGAGCTACCTCAAAATTCTGCATCCAGAAGATCCAGAAGGACCCAGCTATGCCTGTTTCTAGGAAGGACTGCCAAAGATGACCTCACATCCCCACAGCAGAATTGACATGCAGTATGGTTAACAAAGACCTTTCTTTGAAGTACATATAATTACTGTCATTAAATATAATAAAAAGTTATTTTACTTGAAGATAAGACATGGTAGGAAGCAGAGAGGCTCAGTTCAGAGTTAAGTGGAAATTCTTGAGAGGAAGAGCATCTTTAACACTTGGGCATTGAAAGAGGGCAAAAATGGAGAGGTGCAGAAGGGAAGTTAAAAAAACCCTTCATTAAATTCTGATGTAAACAGGCAGAAATTTATCTGATAGCATGAGAGAAAGCTTATCATGTGCAAGCTTGTTGCAAAAACCTCTTTTGCTCTTAATAGAGTACCTCCAGCTAACAATAAGCTGTGGCTGGAGCAACACAAATGTGTTGAAATGCTTGTTTTATGTCTAGTCTTGCTGGTGTATGTTAAGCAAAACACCCTAATTTTGGAAGACACTATTCAACAACAAAATATTATCAGATTCCAAATACTGGGTGTTTTTTCTGTCTCCTAGAAGCACTCCATTCTCTCTAGCCCACTCTAAATACATTTCTAACTTTTCTGGCAGGAAGTCTGCAGCTCTCAAATCCCTGGAGAGAAAGCAAGATTTTATTTTTGAACATGCTTATAGATGTGGCTGCTTTATGTCTCATTATACTTCAGCGTGTTATTTAGCTTGGAAGATTGAAGCTTCTGCCATCCATGGGCAGGAAAAATCTGTTTTCTATGTTATAACTGTTATCCTACGTATGTTTTCCTGTATGTATGACTTGTCATTTGTAAAGGGATATATATTCCAAAGCTGTTGATGACCATGGGGCAAATGAACTATCTTTCACTGCCACCCCTTTTAATTATAGATTAATATGTATATGCCACATAATGAGCATATCACAGTGTAAAAGATCAGAAGGCTGGCTGAGTTATTTTAATGGAAAGAGTTTCAGAATAAATGTCTTTAAGAAAAACACAAGCACATTTTCAGCACCTTTTAAATCTCATAACATTCATTTATGAACCGATCTAAACAGTTGATAGGAAGTGAGAAAATTATTTTTGAAGCATACTAAATGGAAAAGATTTAATTTGGTCTTGTCAGCTAGTACAAATAAATATTCTCCTTCTTCAAGGAGAAAAATATAGTCAAATAATTGGTTCATACATATGTATGCTCTTCAATAACAGCAGGGCTATGTCCCTGCTATAGTTACTGTCTCAGTAAACCAATAATCTTGGTCCTACCAAGAAGACTGGCAGCACTATGGAGTGGAAGGTGAAAATCAGTATTGACACACTCAAGGTGGGAAGGAACAGGCTCAGGGAATTAAACACATTGCTGTAGCACAAACATGCTAAAGCTATGCAATAAAATACCCAGAGCTGTACTGTGCATTTAGCTGTTGCGCATATTCACAGCTAAAAAAACCCCAAAAAACTTTAACTTTCTCTTCCCCAAGACCCTACAGTATTATGAAACACAATAGTGTGAAGTATTTGCAACTTCATGCAATTTAAATATGATTATGCAGCCTCATATCAATACAGGGCAATTGTAAACTGTCAGCATAATTCACATGGAAGATTTTCCCAGAGAGGGACAGCACAATGTCTTAGAGACACAAAAATCTTAATTTGTGTGGGAACACTGAAAATGCTGTGAGGGAAAAACAGAGAAATATGTTTGTGGTGTGTGTTGCCAGGGGAATATTTGTTTTTAAAGAGGAGACAAATTTCAGTGAGGGTAATATGCAGTAATGAAGGATCCAGAAAAGGCTTATTGTCTGTACCTATTAGTCTTCAAAATAAGAAGAAAAAGTGGAATAAAATACTGTTAATATGAAATGGTATTATTTTTAGAATATCATTCCCACAATTTGACCTGTAGGATTCAATATTGCTGCTACAAGCTTTAGCAGATACTTTATCTTGAAGAAAATAATGAGAAGGTAATGAAAGTTAGTGCTATGGCCTGAGAGCACACTGTCAGTTACATACATTTTTTTTGATTTCTCTGCCCACACTGTGTGGTTATGCCTCCCATTT
>VXBQ01000504.1:0-63817 GCA_013400175.1 Phainopepla nitens | reverse complement strand
AAAAAAAAAAAAGAGGCTATGACGTTAAATAGCTGTGCCTATAAGACGGGGAAAACATTTCAGAAATCTCATTAAAATATATGTTAAAACACAAGACAAGCAGCTGTATTTTATTTTATTGGCTGTTCGATATTAATGTGTACCTCTGAAAAATATAACATTAAGCTCAATACTGAAGTAAGAGGAATGCTGGCTACAGGAAACACTTTGAAATACTCTGGTGGACTTAGTGGGGCTTCAGTAGACTCTAAGCATTTTTGAGACCTTTAATTCCTGGAGTTTGTGACTCAAAAGTAACAGAGTAGGTGGAAGACCAGATGTTTTGGATGGCAGGTCATCCTTGAGGTGGGGATGTGTCTAGGAATGGAGTTTGGCTGGACTTTGGAAGGGCAGTAATTGTTCTGTGTCAGCCAGAATGTCGTTGAGCAGAGGTGGATTTTTGTGCTGCAGAAGTTTGCACCCCACACCTGGAGCAGAGAGTGCCCTGGCAGACCTCAGGGAAGGCAGGATTTATGGAGAACCTCACAGGGTCTTTACAAGCTGTCAGCCCATGGCTTGGACAGGAGCACTCTTTGCTGGGTTAAGGACTGGCTGGAGGCTGGGCCCAGAGGGTGGTGGGGTGGTGCTGCACCCAGCTGGGGCCAGTCAGCAGTGGTGTCCCTCAGGGATCTGTGCTGGGTCAGTTCTGTTCAATATCTTCATTGATGACATGGATGAGGGTATTGAGTCTTTCATTAGTAAATTTGCAGATGACACTAATCTGGGGGCGTGTGCCCATCTATTGGAAGGGAGAAGGGCTCTGCAGAGAGACCTGGAACAGCTGGATGGATGGGCAGAGTCCAATAGGATGAAGTTTAATGAGTCCAAGTGTCCAGTCCTGCATTTTGGCTACAATAACCCCCTGCAGCATTATANCTCAGGGGTGACCTTATCACTCTACAACTCCCTGAAGGGTGGCTGTGCTCAGCTGGGGTTGGTCTCTTTCTCCGGGACACAAGTGACAGAACGAGGGACACAGTTTCAAGCTGTGAAGGGAAATATAGGTTGGATATTAGGAAGAAGTTCTTCACAGAAAGGGTGATAAAGTACTGGAATGGCTGCTCAGGGAGATGGTGGAGTCACCATCCCTGGATGTGTTTAAAAAAAGACTGGATGTGGCACTGGCTGCCATGGTCTAGTTGAGGAGTTAGGGCATGCGTTGGACTCGATGATCTTGAAGGTCTCTTCCCACCTGGTGATTCTGTGATTCTGCGAAGGAGGTGCAGAAGCAGCAAGCTAGCTCTGTTGACATCTCTCATCGTGTTTGCATACTTCACTTCAGCTCTCCACATCTTCCTTCAGCTGGCTTCTGCAGATGCAGTGATCTGCTCAGCAGAAGTAGCCTCGTGTGCTCCTGCTGGCCTGAGCTGGCTTGAGGACAAGGCACAGGCTACAGCTGCTGGTGTCACTGCAGCAAGCTCTGCCAGCCCTTTCTGTACTCTCCAAGATTATAATGCCTGAGTGTTCGGATATAAATGGGAAATTTATGGCCTGAAAGGAGATGCTGAACATAATTGAATGTAAAAAAAATAATCCATAAATCTGCATTATATGAGTGCTCATTATATTTGTTAAGCTGATTTCACTGTTGCCTGCTACCCTGAACAATTTTCCAGTTTATCCCTGGTTTCAGGGTATATCTTGCAAAGCTAGTTCCAATTGTAAATTCATTGCAGTAGTGTCTGACTTACCTTAATGTGTGGATATAGCATTAATCATGATAGGACTCAAGACTTAGAGCAGACTTAGAGCATTCTCCTCTTACTAATTAAACACAACAAAATTGCCTTAATACCTTTGCACAGAGGCCGGAGAATATTATAGTCACCACAAAATGTTGTAGAGAAGTCCTAATTAAATTGTACAGTACTCTTCCAAGAGGGATTTTTCAAGTACAAAATTATCACTGTGGGAAAATTCCAGGGCTGTATTGTAGCACACATCAAAACAATGGATAGTAAGAAACAAAAAATTCTCAAGAGCACTAGTTCCAACATAGTTTTGCCCATGAAAGTGTCTGTGGCTGAATCTGATTCCATTTAAAGGGCACTGGTTTTACACAACTCTGTGTTCTTGGGCATACATTTTAGAAGGACTTGCATTTTATGATTGTTCTCAGCTGTGTTTCTCTTAATGGATACAGAAAGTTACAGTAGTTTTTCTATATCTGCTTTATTGTTTCTAATGAATTTAAAGAAACCCACAAACATCAAACAGCAAAGCTCTCCACCCTATAATATAATTGTGATTCTTTGGAAGGACTCATGAGGACAGTTGGGCAATTTTGTGAAAAAAAATGGCTTAATTGATTAGATCCATTGCTCCTTTCCAATTAAAAAGGACAAAAAAAGGGAGTTTGTGACTCTGAGCCAATTCCATTGATGTATAGAGCATAGCTAATATCAGTCATTATTGAGGCCCTGATTGTAGCGTGTGTTTTCTCACAAACATGATTAAGGGATGCTCATTTGCATTGCTAAATGAAGGCTAAAAATACCACAGCATTTTTCTCTGCTGTCCAGAGCATAGCTGATTCAATCACTAAAATACAGACAAACAAAACTACTCTGATGAAAGCTGAGATGATGAAGCACAATGTGCATAAGAAATTAGTCATTTAGCTACTAGTATTCTCTCCAGAAGAAGAACCACAAAGCTCCTCTCTAAAAATCACACCAATCTATCATGGAAGTTTTTGTGTGGCAGCAGAAGGATCTGTAAAAGCTTTACGTTATCTCTCATTCAGAATTTACCACAGGATGTGTTGGTAGCACGTGCTAAGGGACTGAACTGCAATGGATGTGTAAGAAAAAGTAATTCCTGCTTTCCCCAGCACGACTGGCGACTTCAGCTGCAGCAAGTGGTGTAAGTTGTTGTCCCTTTTGCCGCACTAGGAGGCAGAGTCTGAGCAGCCCAGCACTGCTGACAGGGGAGGTCTTTCCTTCCTTTGCTTCTTAATCAGAGTCTGCATAGATGGACTTACTTCTTCATGGATGAAATCTGGGTCAAATATAGAAATAATAGAGATTACTTGCAGGGCAGTGGTTTGTTTCAGGTTTCCTCTTGGGGCAGGTGCTAGAGCAGTGAGGCTACCAGAGGCAGCCTATTAAACCTGTAGCTTTTTTTATTAATACACTTTGAATATCTCCTTGCTTTCCAGCTCCCACCAAAACGGTAAATTTACCTGTCCAAAACCTCTAAGCTTCTCCTATGCTGGCAGCCACGTTTTTCGTAGCACAAGTATTGTCATACCTATCCATGTGGAAAACAGAAAAATGCTTCAGGTCTGATTCAGCCAACTTCAGCTTCTCAGTACAGTATCCCACTACACCAATATTTAGGTTTAGTTTCAATAGCCAGAAATAAGTTGGAAATTTTGATCACATGTTCCTGCAAGCAGAAAACATTTAAATTACTGGAATTGATGGATCGGTGTCTATTATTTCCTCTATAATGTACTTTGCTGTCATTTTAAATTACATACCAAGACCTACAGCCCTCCAATTCCCCCAGATCTACAGGAAAATCTTCTGGAAATATTGCATTAATCATTTTTGTCAAGGCTACAGATGAAAGGGGCCATTTGTACTTTATGACAGTTGGTAATTAAACATTTATAGTACTGTGCCAATATTTAATACACAACGTAGAAGGAGCAAACTGAACAGAAGGTAAATCTGGCAGAGTTTAATGTGGAGTGATGCTGTGGGAATGTGCAAGTGTGATCAGAACTGCAACACCACAGAGCGAGAGGCACTGCAGTAAACTGTGGTAGCAGCAAACTGCTTTTCCAGCTGTGTTAAGACTTCTTTCTCTCTTCCCTGGAACAGAAATGAGAAAAATATTTTCATCTTTTAAATAACTTGGAGAAACTAGGTGACATTTTGGGAGTCAAGATCACTGCTCGCTTTTGCAAGACAATAAAGCTGTATAGAATAAATTAGTCCCAAGGAGTTTCATCTGGTTTTATGACTGCCCTGCTTTCTTTTGGTCCTCCATCTCACTGAGTATATTGTAAAGGATTTCTACATCTTATTTAGGGCTTCCTTGTTTTCATTTCTGCTGGAACGCTAGACAAGTATGTTTATGTATTTTCTTGTCAATCTAATACCACTTCTGCACTTAAGGATGAAAACTGTTTAACGTCTCTTACTCCCATTGAATAGATCAGAAATGATCCCATTTTTTCATAAGGATTAGACTGCAACATGACAAATTGTCTGTGTCATCACAAACCAGATTCATCTGACTAAATGTCAGTGTGCAATGTGCATGTCCACATCTGAGCTGTGTGCACTGATGTTGTACTCCATGGAGGCAGAGCTACAAGGAGAACCATCTGCTAAAACAGACGGTCAAGACAAGGAAAGTGCACCACATCCGGAAAGCATTTTTTTCCCTTTTTCATCTCTATTTTTGAACCTGGATCTAGCTAATTCATTTTTCTTATGTCTAAAGTAGGAGAGACAAGTCTCAACCAAACATTTCTCGGGCGTGTTCCCAGGCTTTGTGATTTTTTTTGTTGTATATGTTCTGTCTCTACAAATCATATTCTATTAAAAATAACCTCTCTTTGTTTTCTTCTGCACCATTATCAGAGCTTCCCAAGGCAAGACAGATCCTTACAGCTATGTTGGTTGAAAGGAAAGATGAAATAAGAGTGTAGGTGTTCCAGAGAGATGGGGGAACATCCCTAGAAGCATTCAGGGCCATACTAGATGGGGCTCTGAGCAACTGGATCTAGTTGAAGGTGTCCCTGCTCACTGCAGGGAAGTTGGGCTGGATGACCTTTAAACGTCCCTTCCAATCCAAACCAGTCCATGATTCTTTGATTCAATATTGGGTCTCCATGGTATAGCTGAGGGCATTCACTGATCTGTGTAATAAGTTGACACAGATAATTACATGCAGCATAAGGTGCAGCTTGCAGTCAGTGGAAGTGCCATGGACTATGGACAAAGCTGATTGGTGCCATGATTTCATTTTTTTGCAAGCAGTAGAGTTGAAGAAATGTTCATGTGGCAACAAGCGTGAAATTAGTGTCTGAGTGAGCCTGAATTCAGGCACAATACTCAGTGGAAATATATTTAAGTAGATGCAATCTGTTGAATAACCAGGCTCCTCTCAAAAACAGCTTAGTAAAGCACTGGCAAAGACACCCAGCAACAGACGGATCAGGCTGCAAATATTTCATAGAATCCTGCTGCTAATAAAATTCTATCTGCTGTAAACTCCTCCAATTTTTAAAGCAGTCACTGATGATCTTGCACTGTGTAGATCTTTCATTCTACCCACTTCTCATTCTATAAACCCAGGCTTCTTGGGGGCTGCTGGCAGTGCAGCTGGACAGGAGAGGCTCTGCTGACCTGACATCCACATGAGCCACATTTGGGGAAGTTTCATCTCAGATTTTCTCTCACCATTGCTGTGGTCTACAGGCTCAAGGCTGGGCAAATGGCAATAAGTGTTCTCTTGGAACATATCTTCGGGTTTTGTATCATCCAAAAAGCATCTGATTTGGGTGCTAAAATATGTACCAAAATGCAGTAAGGCTGTAAGGTTGGGAAATTTACTTCAAAAATGCTTTCCCAGCCTCAGTTAAGGTACTAGCACAGTGGCATCCCTTGTGGTTGATGTACAAAATCACCCAGAGTAACTCTTCTTGCTCAAAATAACTGTAATCACAGAAAAAGAAAATGTGTAATTGTCTTTTCCCTCTATGTTTTTTCAGTTGGAAAATTTTACATGGAAAATCTCAATGAATTACTGGTTCTCCTTATAAACACTCCATGTCTCTAGTCTATATCATCTGATATACCATGGATCTTGCAAATATTTACTTATGATATTTACCTAGTAACTTTAATTTCTGTAGGATTACTCAAATAAATAGAAGATTTTCTTTCAGATCCAGATCAAGGTCCAAGATCATCATGCATTTTGATTGGAACAGAACAATAGGTGTTTCCATAAATAATGTGAAATCTTATCTACTTTGGTCCTTCCCAAGGGAAATGAATATCAAGGGAAAAAATAAACAAACAAACAAACAAACCCCAAAAACAACAAAAAAAAACCAACAACAACAAAAAAGGAAGGATGGATGGGGAAATAGTTTATTCTGGGAAATGAAATCTGTCCTTTTGGTCAGAAAAATTTTGCTCCTTTGCTTGATCCTATGATCATTTCAGTCTATGACCAAATTAAGCAAGGAGACCAACACCATGCTCATGACAGACGTAAAATCTTTACCTTTGTACATTTGTAAGCTCTTTGTTGTTGGTGATATGGACCATATCATTTCATGAAGTGATAAAAATCTGTATTTGCGAAAAAGTTGTGACCAAAATTACATAGAATATGAAACAAAATTTACAAAAGATTCAATTACAAATAACTTTGTTTTGTAAAAGATAGAATGGAAATGATGCAGTAAAAATAGATTATTTCAAATAAAATGTTTTTCACTTCCAAAAACCTAACCTATTTGTTTTAAAAAGTTGTAATAAAATTTGCTTACAGGTGGTGACCCTTCAAAACAAAACACAATTGGACAGAATAAACATGCATTTATTATCAAAATGTGGATGTACAAGTTGTAAAATACCATAAATGTTTGGAATTTTGGCTGCTGTTTAAAATAAAAGGATTTCATGTTAGCAATATTTTGACTAAAGTAGGTTTCTTTCTATTCAAGATAGTTTCATCCAGAATAGATCCATGAAAACAGAGACACATGTAACTTCTTAACATTTTATAACACCTAGCTATGGATCTGAGCAAATTCTTAATGTTTTTAGCTCTCCTTACTAAGCTGCTTTTTACCTCTGGCTCAGTAGCCTATTGTTACAAATCAAAAGGTCTTTCTTTGCCAAGGTTACCACACATAATTAATGTGTCTGATCCTGCATCCACTAAAGTCAAGCAAAGTTTGACTTGTCCAGGGTCACATCTTTTACTACAAAGCAGAACACATGATGTTAAAGAACAATGTGAATACACTCACACTGCAACAATTTTCAATGAGTTTCGGGTATTTAAATGAAATTATCCAGTATTTGGCCTATTTGACACTACATTAATGTATTTACACCGTGTACATCTGTTATAAACTCAACAGCAAGTGCTTAGAAACAGCTGTGTCCAGCAGTTTCACAAAATTTCAAACTGGACCATTTTCATTAACAGAGACATTGGGGGTAACGTTAAAACCTTCACGATAAAGCTGGCCCCAGTACAACATTGTCTCTTGCAAATATCCAGGAATGTGGCAATCTTTGAGAGGCTGCCTAATGAATTGTTTCAAGTTTTCTTCCAGGATTTTGAAAACAAAAAACTTAAAAAACTGTATTTTGCTCCTGCTGGTCATTTTTCCAGTGGCAGAGCCAAGAGGAGAGCGGGGTTGTATGTGGAAAATCTCAGCCAGTGTGCTGTGTGGGTTTATCCTTGGCCAGGGATGCTGCTTTTGGAGGGGCCAGGTGTCCCAGGGTCCAAGGGGTGCAGAAGAAGGGGTGTGCAGAGAGGGCCCCCACGTGTGGGAACGGCGGGGCCGCGCTCACTAACCGCTGCAGCCCCTGGTGCAGCCCTGTCCCAGCAAATTGTTGTTCCGCCCGTCCTGGAGTTTCTCGTGGCTCTGAAGAGATGCTCTGCTGTCAATGCTGGAACTCTGTCCACTTTGATCCTGCTGTCTTCTCAATCTGCCAGAGGTTAAAAACATTGACAGAGCTGTCATGTGCAGGTAGCTGTATCAGAAGGACAGCTGCTGCCTGCCCTGTGGAGAGTCACGTACTCCTGGGTACAAAACAGATTCCTAAACCCTTTCACCTGCATTAACTGCTTGAATTTCATAGCTGCCATTTCCTCTAAACACTGATGATTGCTTCCTCCTAAATATGTGCAGTTAGGTCTCAGACAAATCGTGCTCCCCTGAAAGGCTACTATAAAGACCCAGCAGAGGAGAGCGCTTTCTCTGGCTTTAGCACCTCTGCTCAGATTGTAACTTGGTAAAACCTCCAGGTAGCTGGAGGCTGATGAAAGCTCTTGACTGGGTGCACAACAGCGGCTCCCCTCCGTTGTCCTACAAAATTATCAGTAACCTTTATCAGTAAAAGAGAAAAAAAACCTGTGCAATAAAATATTTTTAGTATCCCTCTTGTTATTACTTCATTTGTTATCATAGCCTCATGACTGGTTTCAAAGAATAACAGCAACAAACCCCTGTGCTTAAAGATGGCAAAGTTATCTTCTTTTGACATCATTTTCTAGAGAACAGCAACAGTCCTAGAAGTATCTGCAGTCCCCACCAACTGTGTTATCAAAGAGCTTCTCAGCATTCCTGCTCAACAGCAATGTCTGTGATTTTACTGTGATTCTTGTCATATTCAGTATTTTCCTCAAAACACTATGTAATTAGTTTCAGGAAAGATGTAAAGATTCATGGGGAAGCTATGTGGTGGGAACCTTTTTTTTTTTTAAAACATGATCAGCTACTATTTTGAAAGATTTTTTTTCCCTGACTGTTTATTTTTTCAAAATGGGAAATAGTATTCCTGAAAAAGACACCAAGACTTGGCACCAGAGACACTATGGAAGAGCTCTTTGGTACAGCAATTATAAAGGATATATATGCCATACTCCAAAAAAAAACCCCCCACTTTGCAAGTAATATAGAATACCTAGAAAATAGTCATTAATAGAAAAGCATGCAAAAATCCAATTTAAAGGGTCAATTCAAAGCCTTAAATACTTCCAGGTGATGTAAACAATATGAAAACACACTGAATACTCAGAAGAGAATGTGATGGGACATGAAAATACTGTAATCAAACAGATAAACAGAGCAGGCTATTAAAGCAAAAAAATTATGAGAACACTGTGTAAAAGGGCAGACACATTAAATGAAAAGCTGTATGACAGACTGAAAACAACAAATTAGAGGAACAAATTGCCAAAAGCATTTTTGGTGAATTTTTTCAAGTGCACCAGAAATTCAACAGATACCATTGCGTCTATAGGTCAATGTATGAGTGAATTATTAGGGGATAGCACAGAAAATATGAGTCCCCAGCTGAAAAGCCAATGAATTATCTTCACCAATGTTCATGACAAATGAGCTTAGAAAGATTCCTTTCCTTATGAGAAATTTGTCCATCGTCTCCAGTTAAAACATCAGTGAAACAGCTTTAGAACCAATTGCTTTAATTAATGTTGATTTCACCCAAGGACTCTAAGAAGATTATAATTTTTGCACAGCTGAATGGAGAATATAACTTACTCTTCAAACTGTCTTGGCACCCTGGAAGACAGCAGATGTGAAGACTTCGGTTGTTTGTTAGTTTGGAGTATTTTTTGTTTGCTTGTTGGTTTGGGGTTTTTTTAAACAAGATCTTCAAAAAAGATCCAAGAGACTGCCAGGAGTGCAACAATGTTTGACTTGAGACATGAAACGTCTCAGGATCTGAGCTACTGGTACGAGACTAATGTATTTGTAGGTGTCAAGAGAAAAGACTGCAGTGCTTGGAAACTCATGTTGCAAAGTGTGGGGGGCAAACCTTTCAAACTGCTAAATACTGGAGTGACAAAAATTTGGGCTTTATAGAGATCTGAGGAATTATTGCATTGGTCTAAGACACGCAAGTGCTTTCTCCCTGGAATTGTCTATTTCTTTTCTTTCTAAAACACTGAAAAAGAAGGCATTTACTGCACTGCTCAATTTAAAAGGAAAATAAAAATTCTCTCAATAACAACATGAAGCAAGAAAACACCAATTTTTAATTTTTTTTGAAAACCACTGGAATTGGCACAAAGGCAGGATGCCTGTAAGGAGGACAGTGAAAAAGGAGAGAAACAAAGCCCATGCTGAGTTCAAAAGATACCTCTGGCCAGCCTCAATTTTTTCAGTCTCTACAGAGGTGGTTAATAATGCTGATTTATGTCTATTATTTTATTTTTATCCTGTTTCTACTTCCCAAGTCTAATATTGAAACAGAATATGGGGGTTTGGAAGTGCTAAAGAAATACAATGCTTTAGCAGCGCTTCACACCTTTTCAGACATTTTCTTTTTCTGTATCTAGAGTCACTATGCATATTTCAAACTATCAAAGTAAGCAATAGGTTATTAACCTGATGATGAGGTAAGAAAATAACTGCTATTTAAATCTTTATTAATTTATCAATCACTTTATTCAGTTATTAAAATTACATTAGGAATTTCACTCTAGGGGTTTAGTTATTGTGGGCATATACAAACCTGTTTACCAGTCTACTCTTGGGGCTGGGAAACTGGACTAAGAACCAGGAGATGCTGATTCTGTTTCCACCTCTGTCACCCTTTGGACAAATTGTAGCACTTTTCTGTGCCTCAGCTTCTCTCATCTGATGTCAAGGCAGCTGCTGTCAAGAATGATGGAAGCTGAGAACTTTGTGTCTCTAAGTACTGCTCTGTGTCTCACAGGCCTGAATGAAACAAGGAATTACAGTTTGGTGTCTGTGATAATTAGAAAACAAGGTGGCATGTATAATCAACCAAAATGTAATTATACTGCATGTATAATTATGCATGTATGCATTACTGAATATATAAAAATACAAAAGTAAAGTGAACAGGCTGGCTAAAAGCTAGCATAGAAAATAAAATATTGAACAGAAAAAGACTGAAACAACTATGGTAAGAGAGAATGAAAATCACAAACATGTAATGAAGGCCAGTAGCAAATAGGGAATTGCTTACAGCTCAGCTTTGTTGTCTAGATGAAGAGGAATATTGAAGTTTTTCTTTAGGCTGTGTAGTAGGATTAGTTCAATGACAAAGAATGAAAAGTTGCAGATTCAACATAACTGTCAGAATTGCAGATTTGCTAAGACTAAGCTCTCCTCCCAAAGCACTGCAGTTTCAGAAAAAATAAGGCAATTGGTTTGTATTTCTCTCTGGCTCAAAACTGCAGACTCAGGTCAAGACACAAAGAAATATGTGTGCACAGTTAAAATATTGGATAGTTACAGAAGTGAAATTTCTCTCTTTTTGGTGCATTCATGATTCCTTGGTGTCAAACCCAGAGCACTTTTCTGTCAGATGTTCTAAGCTTTTAAAAATCTGAGTACCTTGACATGTTTCCTGTAATCATGGCAAAATAAATGTAGTCTGGGCCATTCTGTTCAAAAATGACACTAGTGCAATAAATCATTTGTAGGAAGCTGCTCTCTAGTGAATGACTTATCTTGCCTTTAAGCTGATGCAGCTACAGGCTGTGATAACTTTATAAAGGCCCAGGGAGAATGAATGGATTGATGGAGATTTTGTGGTGGATCTGAAGCAGGTACCTGCTCCTGCACTGAATACTGTTGGCTAAGAATAAATAATAAAATGGCCAGCTATGGATGAAAAAGTGAACAAGTGGTTTTAGTGGATGTATGGAACAAAAAAACCTGCAGGGAAAAGAGGATGAAAATGAGTTTGAACAGTGTCTGTTACATTTTTTCCATGACAGTTCTCTACAAATACAAAGTAGTCTCAGAGGCAATTATGCTGGAAAGTAAGAGTGGTTCTGCTGAACCAACAAAGAGTTTTCCTTCCCTTCACCACTGATCCATGCAGTATTGATACTGTGTGACACTGAGCATTGCACAGACTCCTCTCCAGCAGCGAGGAAGAAAGAGGCTGTACGAGCCACGACAGGAATGCATCAAGAACAGTAACTGAACCTCCAGTCAAATCTTGGCTTTGTCAGTATTTCTGGTAAAGAGAAAGAGCCTGTGTGAGCCATGAATTGTTTTTTAAGGTTCTTATTTTCTCAATACTTAGGTATTATAGTAGTGTTCCAGCAGCATTGATTTCTGAGGCTGGATGTTGAATCTGCCATCAGTCAGTGGAAGGGAATTCAGAGGACAGGGAAAAATTCTGAGTCCAAAACCACTACAGCAGTACAGAGCAGTGGCATCAAGCTTTGCAAAATGTAGTTGCTGTGTTTGAGAGCCATGTGGAGGCTGTTGCACTGCCTGTCACTCCTGGCTTGTTTGCTCAGTGCATGGTATCGCCTTTGTGCAGCTGATGCATTCCTCAGTGGCTCTTGCCAGGGTGAAACTGAAGCCTCAGAAATGCAAGGAGTTGTTTCAAACTGTGGGCCTGCTCTCAGCGACCATGAGAGAACAACAGAGACTTTCTACTGGCAAAAGAGACCTCAAGCCAGGCAGAGCTGCCCCTCCCCTGAGGCTCCCACACTCATCACATCCTAAAGGAAACTCCTTTTATTATGAAAAACATGCAAGTGAGTTTGCCAATGTTGCAAATCAAGTGTCCTCAGTGTGGAGGAAACAGAACAGACTTAGTGGGCAGTGGATTTGCTTTGCCATTTCTAGATTTAGCATTTTACCTTGGTTTCTTGATATTTCACTCTGCTGGAGAAAACAGATACTTCTGCTTTTGGTCCAGGGAAAAGAAGAGCATAATAAAATGAATTTTAGAAACTAGTTTTATCATAGGAAACAAAAGCCTATTAATGAAAACTTTTACATCCCTTGGGATAAGTCCTGAGGAATAGATAAATTTGTGGAATATTTATCCCAGTTATTCTTCACAAGGGATGGGAACGAGATCAGAACAGATGAGGCATGTCTACGTTGGCTTTTTGAAATTCATGAATCCTGAAGGACAGTTTGCTAAATAGTCAGAAACCCATCTCAGTTATGTGATTTAGCAGCTACGCAGAAGTAATACTGATGGCTTGTGCAGACAGCCTTGCTATAAAGCTAATTCTGAACAGGTTGGAATCAGAGGAAAAAAAATGACTGACCTGTTGTGAGGAATTACTGTGCTCAGGAAGGAACTATTTCATCTACGTGTCTCTGACCATGTCATGTGTTTTGTCTACTGGACCACAGATACAGAAGTCACAAGAGGGCTTAAAAAAAAAGCAGTAAATATCCTAATGTCCAAATCCTGTATTTTTTGCAGTAGTTGGCAAATAATATAGCACTAGAAAATTTTCATTCTCAATAGACAAGATCTAGCAATGAAATGTTGTGAAGGACTTAAAAAAAGCCAGAAAGGGCCAGAGGTTGGCACTACTTTTTATATCCCAACCATAGAAAATAGAAACCTGGAAGTTATGCCATATAACTAAAATAGCTGGATATTATAATGTTGAAAAACTTTCATCCAAATAATTTCTACAGGGTGGTATAATTCTGTAGAGGGACTCTATAAAGTAAGAAGATCCCAACAGTAGCAATGTCTCACAGGGATCCTGTCAGAGCTGGGGATACCCAGCATGTCCAGTCAAGACAGGAGCAAGTTACTATGATAGCCAAGGATGGAGTGAGAGATATCTTGGCACTGAGGGCAGGCAAGGTGTCACTTTGGTACCCACTCTTGTCTACTCTTTGTTTCTAACTTCTAATTTTTATTCTGTGTGGTATTGATGCATCCAAATTTGTACACAAATGTAAAAAAAAAAAAAAAAAGCCTGGATGGATAATCACAAGTGGTCAACATCATTCCTTGGTGACTCTTTAAGTATTCCCACAGCACCACTGCCTGTCCCTGAACACAACTAATTTGTTTGGCTGATAACTATGCACTTTTACCAAATGATGCAGAAATTGCTTCCCAAGGAAATGGAAGTAGTTAGCAGCTGGTCATCGAAACTGGCTTCAAGGCTTCATTCCACACAGAAGATAAAGATGCCTAACCCAAAGAGTTTGTAACATTTGTGGCAGTCTGGAGCTCCACAAACTATATCCCCATGCTTTATTTTCAGTTAAAAGGCATAACAAGGAAAACTTTAAGGAACTTTGGAGTCTAACTGTGGCAATAAGATTTGCTTATTGTGGAAGAAGTACAGAATATATCCCTGTGTTTGTAACATTTTTAAGTGGTTTTATACAGAGAAACATGTTCTAGAAAGAACAGAAGTATTTGGACTATGAGGATTCAAAAGGACTCACAGTGGGTGTGATAAAAATTATAACCACAAAGCTGCTGGGTAGCTTGAACTTTATGTGTTGGTATAACCCCCATGAAAAGGGATATGTTTTGGTTTACATCTCAGTTCTAAACAATAAATGTTCAGTGTTAATTAGGTGGTCGACAGGTGGGGATTAACGATGTTGGTCATACCAGCTCATTTTCTGCATCAGCTCACCCAGCAGCCCCAAAAGGACTCTTTTCTCTTGGCTTGGCACTGATGAAAAGTGTTCACAGCACCCACAATCTCTCATGTTTTAGCCCGAAAAAGAGTCACTTACCCAAAGTCATGCAAAACCTGATCATTTATAAAACCCCTGTCTAAGCTTTATAGCAGCTCATGTGCTTCAGAAAAGCAGACATACTACAAAAACAGGGCAAGATTTTGGCAGTAAAATGTAGGTCCTGCAGGGCACACACATCTTTTCAAAAATAATGGGCTGTGTGCATGTGCATCTCACACTCCACTTTGAAAACCTCACCCATTATTTTTCTGCCATCATTTTAGTATCAAGTGCAGGCAATGATTGTGGAAATACTGATAACGGAGCATGACTTCTGGGACCATAAGCAGCTTGGCTTGTCTTCTGCTTTCCTCTGTTGGAAATAAGAATGGACTTTGATACACAGTCACTTAATTTTCTGCCTGCATGTTTTAAGGTTTCTCTCATATTTTGGTCCTTGCTGGGCTCTATTTCTGTGAAAATGGAAGAAGCTGGCAGTATTTTACAATTGTAAATGAGCGTCACTCTTATATCTCCTTTATTCTGCTCACTAGTTCTCATCTACCAGGTTTTCATTCAGCTATATCTTTTAGTGAAAAGGTGAAATAAAGAAGGAAGAAGTGAGCAAGGGATCCAAATCAAGTTATTTTTTAACTAAACAAGCATATTGGGAAGAATATTTTTACTTTTCAAAACAAAATAGCCAGAAAATTTGTCATAAAGGACTGAAAATTCCTAGACTTGCTTTGTTTTTTTAAAAGTTAGCAAAAATGACCCTATGACTTGATCATAAATTCAGACAATTTGCTTAATTTAGACTTTCATTCATAAAGAAGAAAATATTAACTTTGCTTAGCAAAAATCTTAAGGAACACAGTCAAGTTTGTCCAAATATGATTAAATTCCCCAGTTTGAAAAGACGTGCTCTAATTTCAAAACAACATATAGCAGAAATAATTGTTAATCCTGCTTAAGTTACTGGTAACCTGAACATCTGACAAATGATTCATCCACTTCTTATTCCCCAGTGGTACCTGGGAGGGCCCTCATGGCAGGCAGCAAATAGAGCACTGCATGGGAATGTAATTCCTGTGTTTTAGACATGGGTTCCATTTGCTCCCAAAGGTAGGGATCAGTGCCTGGGAGCTGAGTGAGTAGCACAGACTGCCTCACATCCTTATGGCCAATCTCTAATCTGCAAACCAGAGCTGTTTGTTGGGCTGCCTTTGGTCTATGATAACCACTGAAACATGAAGGGAATTGATTCAAAGAGTGATTTTGGCCCGGGAAAAATTATGCCAGGGACCATGCTAACAATGGAGCAATATGGAAGACTGCCTGTATACTGCCTTTGAAAAATAGGTAGAAAACAGCAGTGAAAGTGGAAAGTGAAGGAAAGGATAAGAAAAAAAAGGAGAAGAAATGGAGGAAGGAGAGTTAAACACTTTGAAAATGAGGAAGGATTCAGAAGAATCCCAACCATGAAGATCTAATTAATTAAACTAAATAATTATATAGCTAATTAAAACTATCTCAAAAGACAGCTGTATGTAGCTAATGTATTTTCTGGTTTGTTTATTAAAAATTCCTCTTTACACTTAGCAGAGAAGCAGAAAGCATGGGAGAGTTAATAGTAGGCTTTTCTTCAGTCTCTGCACAGAGTGATCTCAGAAGTCTTTTCAGGAAAACAGAAATCACTGAAAAGCGTATGAATTTTCTAAGCATTTCTGAGTAAACAGGGAAGGCATAATCTTGCTCTGTGCCAGAGGAAGCTTGGGGCAGACTAGGGCAGAATCAAGGAGCTGCTGAATCAGAGACAGCACTCATCAGTCAGCAACATTGGAGCTGAGTCACACGACTCCAAAGTGAAAATTAGCCTGCATACTCAGATAATTTCCCCTTGATCTGGAGTTTGTGTAGAGAACCAATGTGTGCAGAGCAGCTTTAAATGGAACACAATCTTCCCTGCTGTCTGTGCTATATATGTGTGTTTTGGGAAACCTGGGTCCAAGCAGTAGCTCCATCCAACCACTAGCCAAGAGTGGATGACATGCATCTTTGGCACTTCCTTGATAATGTTTATGGCTATGGCTGGTTTGTTCCTGGTCTCCTGCCCCCACTTCTATAGCCACACACTCAAATGCATCTGCCTCACAAGTGATGTTTTGTGCTGCATGAGATGCCCTTGACTACCTGATACAGAGAGGGTGGTCACACCACAGAGCTCCTGTGCCTGCAGAACTGACATTTAGAAATTATCTGAGCACACAAATGTGGGATGGATTTTATGCCAGCGAACTGTAGACAACTGAAAGATTAGTTCAGGCTCTCTCTACAGGGTAAATAGATCACCAACCTAAATTAATTTCTTCGGGTCTAAGCTGTCTAATGTATGTATCACAGATCAATCTTGGGAGATAGAAGTCTCTCCTCACTGAGTACTAAAGGAGCTTAAACTAAAGAAATTATTTTTTGATATATTAATTTAAAGGGATACAGCCTTGTTGCATCTCTAGAAAAACAAATATGCCTTCCCTCTTTAAGAAACAGATTCAAGGTCCTTCCCTTTCTGCAAGATCACCACAGACTGCATTGCTTAGCAGAGCCAATTTGCTTCTGGATTAGAGCTAATTTGCACCCACACGGTTCAGGAGTGGAGAAATTGAATGGTTCCATCAGTCTGTAGCACAGCACATGATGATAAACTCTGCCAAGAGCTGGTAATGAAATCACCAAGAAGAACAGGAGTGGCATTGCCTGTTCATCCATGCAGACGTGCCTGCAGCGTATTCAGGCTCTGGCTCTGCCAGCAGTGGCTTTTCTGGATGATTTAGTCTATATCTTGAAAAATACTTTGTCATCTAATTCCCATTTATTTCAGATATCTCTGAAAAACCTTGTGTTCAGCCTGTGGGGTAGGAGTTGTTCTGTGTCTAATCACTATTTAACTCAGTCTGTCTTTGACCCGAAACATGCTCTCTCTCGACTGCTTGGATAGAAACAGTCAAAATCTCAGGTCTCTTTTCCTAATACACTGGGATGTATGTGTTTTGATAGCTCAGTAGACTACCAAGTAATTATTCATATAACTATATTTTAACTCAATTTAAATTTAAATGAATGATTTTCAGACACAAAAGTTATGCTTTATTACAGCTGAATATGAAAAGTAAAATTTTGGAGGCAGTATCCCCATGTAGCACATATGTCTTGGTTTGCCACTGATACTCATGGCATTTACTCACATCCTTTCCAAAAATCCTTGGGGATATATTCTTAGAGTTTGGATAATTGATTCAGGTTTATGGCTCCTGCTGAGTAATTACACTCAGTAAATGGCTGTGAATATAATTTTCTATCCACCAGCAATTTCTAATCAAACCTATTGGGCTCAGGTGCACATACAGCATGAGTGACATGTGAAATACTGGTAAGCAGAAGGCAAGTGAAAAATTTTACTGGGTGCTATAGTATGTTGACCTGTACTGTCTTGAGGTTTATCCTGGGATGCGATAAAGCAAAATAAGTAAAGACATGAAGTAAATAAATGAAGATTTCAAATGATGTGCAGTCATTTAAGAAAATGTGACTAAACCAACCCGCAGACACTAACACTAAAGCCAGGTTCAGATAAGTAAAATGGGTATCTCTTAGAAGTGGGCCATTGTCTGTTCAAGACCAGGTGCATCCTAACCAGTGTCCGTCTTGTTCAGCCACATTTTAAAATGTGAGCAAGTTTTTCTAGTTTAAAATGTTTGCAGATCCACATCGACAAGGGACAGGAAAGCAGATATGAAATTTCCCAGTGATATACTGTGTTTTAGACCTTTTGGGATGACAGGGAAAAAAAAATTTCTTTCTAGTTAGCCAAAATCCAGCTTTAAGACTATAGGCACCTGTCTACAAACAAGGATATTTCTCAGCTGTGGGCCAACCATAATTTTCAAAAAAGACATTAATTTCCCAGCCTGCCTTTGGTGTGTATGCTGCAGGGTGTAGGCTCACCCTTTTGTTCAGCTACCTGCAGATGGATAGATCACATGGAGGTCAAGGGACCCACTCTGTAGCAGTTCATGAAGAAATGCAGTCTTTGTGAGGAAACTCACATTGGAGCAGGGGAAGAGTTTGAGGAGGAAGCAGCACAGAGACAACATGTAGTGAACTGACTGCATTCCCCATCCCCATGTGCCCCTGTCATGGAGGAGGCAGAGGTTTTGGGAGGGAAGTTGAGTCCAGGAAGAAGAGAGAGGTGGAGGGAAGGTGAGTTTAAGATTTGGGGTTTATTTGTCACTATCCTGGTCTTTCAGTTATTGGCAATAAATTAACCTTCCCCAAGCTGAGCCGTTTTTTTGCCCGTGACCTGTCTCTCTCTGTCCTTTTCTCAACCCATGAGCCTTTTTTTGTATTTTCTGTCCCCTGCCCAGGTGGGGAGGGCCATGAGAGAGTGATTTTGGTGGGCACCTGGCACCCAGACAGGGTCAACACACCACTAAATCAGTCTGGCTCTGACCTGACAATTATTTGACTCAACAATAAACATTCTAAGGCTGGAATATGCATCTGGGAGCAGGCAAGTTCAGCCCTACCCTTCTCACAGCACCAGACTTCCAGGAATTAAAGGCTGTGAGTTGCCAGGGAACAGCCACAGCCTTCTCTCACCTCTCTGCAGGCTCATCTCTCTCCACCTATTCCTAATGCAAGATTTCTCTGCCTCAGTCCAAAACTTAGCTGATCCACTGTGCAGCTCTTTCACTCCCTGTAGGGTGGACCCCCCAAAGGCAGGAGCTCACTTATGATCGCACAGCATAATTTGCAGCTTTCAGTTACTCACCAAACCTCACTCACAATGTGTGGGAAAGGTGGTGCCTAACACAGGGATCCTCCAGAAGCCTCTCTACTGAACACCATGTCATCTGGGTTAGTCAATGAGGTGCACCCACAACAGGAGCATGTATTGAGCCCCTGATGGGACACAGGAAAATTACCTCCACATGGGAGGTCTTCCCAGAGGATGGGGGATGGGTCCTGGACAGTCTGAATCTTACCTAAATCTCTTACTGACCTAAGTCTGCATTTCTTTTCCTATTTCCAAACGGATATATATGTATATATATACACACACACATACATGCTTGCATATACGCAATATATGCATACCTGTATAAATGCATATTTTACTATTCAGTCCTTGTGCTGTTGTGAAGACTATATGAAAATAGAAACCTTGTAAGCTGTGAGAAGCCATAAATGCACATACCCAGCAATTCCACCTAACAGAGTTTCACCTCTCTCATAGTGGCCCATTTCAGACACTAGTGCATGCTATTGAACAATAAACTGAAGGGAGACAAATGTCTACTGTGGCATATTCCCCTTGCTTCTGACGTTTCCAGATTTCCTGAACCAATGACAGCATCAGAGGCCTCACATCTCAAGGATCTTGATGGATTTTTTCCAATTAATTTCTCTAATTGTCTTCTGAATCTTTTTGTATGTTTAACATCCAAATCACCGCTTAGCAACATGCTGCATTTCACAAAAAAGCATAGTTTGTTTTCTTATAAACCTGTAGGCTGATAAGTTTGTGACCTTGGGTTACCACAAAGAGTGAAAAATCATTGCTTATTCATCTTCTCAATAAGTTTCACAACATGTTACTATTTATCCTGTTTGTCTTTTCAGTTGCCTCTTCTCGGAGTTTAAATTAATTCAAGTTTATTAAACCCTTCAACATGACCCATGTCACCCCCACTGGCCAATTCTGTTTTTCTTGAAAACTTTCTAAGTCCTTTTTAACCTTTTTGAGATAAGGAAGCAGAGCTGTACATAGAATGGAAGATGCAGGTATATGTATATAAACATATATTCATCTATAACTGTTTTTTGCAGGAACAAATCAACACCTTTTAGTCTTCCACTAAGCATTGTGCTATCCACCTTCTTTTCACACTTTGTCTCCTTCATAACTGAAGCTAATTTTGAGTCTATTAGCCTAAAGGTAACATTTAGATTTTCTTCTTCCAACTGTATTTGCTTTTATCAGCACTGAATTTGAGCTGCTACTTTCTTATCCTGCAACTCAGAACCATGGCTATCATTATCCACTGCAGCTCTTTGCAGCCAGATATAGTTGTGATTACCCTGGTATCATAAACGAACTTTGTGACCTCAAAATTCACCTTCCTTTCCAGCTCATCTATGAATCTGTTCAACAGATACATGGACATCAGAGTGACTGGCAGTAATAATGTTACCTCATTACCGGCTTGTTTCCGCATTGCTTTGGCCACAAATTTTTTCTTAAAGCAGGACATCGAGTTCTATCTTCATGACTCAGTTTATGGAGACTCATAACAAATGAAAATTTATGTTAGTGTGGGATATAAAGAGAGATGAAGGCAATTACCTCAGGGAGGTCATTCCCTGTGGCAATGGAAAAGTCGTAACCTGCTTTGCAGCCTTTATTTATCACAGATATGATTTGTCCCATGTAACCTGCTTTAAAAAAATAAAATATCTGATACTCAGAATTATAAAGTTGTGCTTCCCCTTCGAAGTCTGAGATGAACAAATGAAGACTTCTCTATCCTCTGCCTGTGAATTGACTTCCAATTAGTTTTTATGAGTTGTATTTGAGTTTAGTTATCTGTGAATAGAAACTAATTTCTGGCCTGCACTGCTGAGGATCTGCATCTGTTATCCTGATCCTTCCAGGACCATATTTCAATGTGGAGAAGGTGCTGACATATGCACCCCCATGCAACTTTCATTCCCAAAGTTGGACGGTGAAGTGTAGCCATTATAATGATATCATTACTTCTTCGGGAAAACTTTCACCATTTTTCCTGGAAGACTTTTAAAATGAGGTTCTGGATACTCAATACACTTTGTGGATTTTTTTCCCTCCATGAAACTGTGAATGGAACACATTATCAAAATGATGACATTTGTATGACCACTCCTTTCTTTAAAAAAAAGTGAATTTGAGGGTATACCTATAGAAAAATTACTCAATTTTGGACCCGCTTTGCTCAAACTTTTAGGTAGCTTGGCTTACTAAGAAAAGGGTGACATTTGGATTGGTAATGCTAAACCAGTAATAGTGAGTAGGAATCAGAGGCAGGAGTGAAAGGGCTCATGTGAGCAAGCAACAGTTACTGCCTGAACACAAACCAGGTTTAATCACATTCAGAAAAGCATCTTTCCAATTGCAAGAGCAATCTCCAAAAGCAGACATATCCATTACAAAAGGGAGAAGAAGGGTTCAGTGAAGAGCAGTGCAACTAATAGAAATGCTCAGAAAGAAATGGATGTGAACTGAATTAAGGTCAGCAGAAGGGGCAAGAAAAGGGCTGCAGTCTCATCCAAAAAGCATTCAGATATTAGAGGGATTATAATAAATATCTCCAGAGACACTAAGTGAGATAAAATACATATTAAGAAAAATAAATTCAATGAAGTATTCTGCAAATCATTATGAATATTCAATTTCAATCAAACTAAAATTAAAGAGAGTACTCAGGGACTCTGGATTTGAATCTGAAAAGAAAATTAAAAAGAAAGAAAAAGAACTAAAATGAGAGAGGTAATAAATTTGATCTTATAAAAAATGCAAAGAATATTAAGTAAGCTTTTCACCTATAATATGGAAAAAATCAGACAACAGGATTTTAAGCATCTTGATATGCTTAAAACATGCTCCCTCAAATTTTGCTGTTTATTCTGGGAGCAGAGATCTGTCTGTTCACCTCGAGCTATTCAGGATCATTTATAAGAGAACGAGATATGCTCAAATGGTAGGAATGTTAGCAGGAAAAGACAGAATCATGTGCTTCAATTTGTGGCAGATATTTTAGTGTGCTAGCATTGGAAAAATACTGAGAAGAGGAATAAGGTGTATCAGTAGCTTAGGACAGAGAAAATTCTGTTCAGATTAGTAGGGACAAGATATCTAAATATCATAATAATGCTATTGCAGCATATTAGTATTAAGTAAAAAACCTCCAAATTCAAAATTACTACTAATGTTTTGGAAGTTTTTACTGGAATTGTTAAAAACATGGATATTTTCCTATTTCATTGCATTTGTTAAAATAGTTTTGTAGAATTCTATCCCATTTTCATGAACACTGGATATATGAAATACTTATTCTACTCAGTAAAATGTAGATGTTTGATTTTTCTTTCTTTAGCAGGCTGATAATTTTGATTAAGTTTGTGAAGCATCTAACTGAAGGATTATTCTGCCTGAGAAGCAAATATTTCTTGTGTTTTCTTCTCTGTTCTTTATTTTCTCACATCTTCAATCTTAAAGGCATCTTTCAGAGAGAAGAAGAGGCTCAGGGCCATAAAGGGTAAGAAATATTATTTCATTACAAGAAAATATTGGATCTTTTTCCTAATTTCTGGTCATTTCAGGTTTTAGATATTCATAAAGAGATATAGTTGCATGTGAAGATTTTTTTAGTGAAAGCAGCACAAAAATAGCAAAAGAATCTGTGCTCAGCTTTTTAATAAAGCTACCAGCACACAATGTGGCTTTATCTGTACGATCTCCCCCACCAGACGCACACACAAAATTAAAAAAAGAAAACTTGAAAATGTAGCCTACAGCTTATAAATGATATCAAATTCTTGAAAAATTGCTGGCAAGTTTATGGGAATACACATTAAGATACTGCAAAATGTTTGGTGCTGCATTTCTGGATATAATAAAATATCATATATGTATATATATATATATATATATATATAAAATCATATACAGAAATGGAATTAAAACAAAAAAATAATTGTTTTGCCACAAAAAGGAGCCAAACCAATCCCTGAAACCTACTTCAGATAATATTTTCAAGCTAATCAGTATGTGGATCATTTGTATATCAGGGTTTATATAGTTTATGTGTTCAAAAGTAACAGACTACACTGACATTATTACTATTTAAGAATAGAAAACAAATCCTGCAAAAGGATTTTCCTGTATTATTTTACTTTGGATCAGGGCACTGTGCCCCTCTCTTGAAGGTACTGGAAGATAATATCACTGTGGACAGATGACATACTCCCATGTCGTATCAAAAGACACACACACAAACACACATACACATTTTAATTTGTAGCTCACATCCACTGAAATATTCAACAGAAGATGCCCTCTGATAGAGACTGTGTAAGGGACACAAATCTAACATTTTTACCCACTGCTGACAAGCACTAACTTCATGTTTTTGTCCATGAAGCTCTTGCTAAAAACATTCCTACAAATACCAATTTTCCATTACTTAAATACTGAAAGCAATAGAATAAAGAAAATGTGCACATTCTGTCTTTGTCTTCATTAACGGAAACATTTAACATACTTCAGTCTCTTCTACTATGTTTAAATTATTTTTAGCATAGTTACCCTTTTCTCTACCTCCCTCTGCTCCTCTTGCCTTCAATCTAAGAGTTTCTGATAGTCTCCTGAGCTTCTTGACAAGAAAACAAGTATGACACATTGCAAGGTTTGCAGTGTCTGTTGCAGGATGAAAGACACACAGTGGAAAAGAGGCACAGTGTAGAACTACCAGCAAGGCATTCAGTAAAATCAGATTTTGCTTCTCATAGCGGATATTTTACAAGTATTGGATTGCAAGATGTTTTAGAGCTGAGATGATTAGCACCACAAAATTAACTACTTATTAATACCTGACTTCATGTCTCTCAGTTAGAAGTATCTGAATTTTTTCCTTGAATCCTTGTATTTTGGGGAGTCTCATTTTTTCCCTCAAAAGACATGCTATTTCTTTTTCCATCCTTTATTGGGATTTATGTAGTGTTCAGTGACACCAAAGTAAATGGAGCAGAAAGCTTAAGTGACAATAAAATGTAGATTTTTGCTGCTGAATATAATGTTGATCTAAGGAAATACACAGATAGTTTCAACAGTTACTATGTGGAGGAACATGGAAGAATATCAAAACATCTGGCTGCATTAATTGAGACTGATTTAAAGTCCTGTTTGGGACTAACACCTCACCTAATGATATAATCACATTTTAATAGGTATTATATTTGTAGGAGCAAATGGTTCATGTCTTTCAGCATCTGCAGCTGTTTCTAAAAACTTGATGGACCATGTGGCTTTGGGAATCTGTGTAAGCACAGCCTTAGCCCAAACATCCAGTCCTGAAGGCACAGAAGGTCTAAGGAAACCCACCCTGAGTTCTGGTGTGTACTGTGTAGCTTCTTCTGATATGACGGCATCTGTGCCTGCCATTGCTCCTGTTTTGTTCTCGTTAAATTGAATCCACTTTGCTCTTCAAACATTTGACATCTACTTCCCTCTTTCTTAACATCTTTTTCTTTGAAAAATATTACAGAAGTCTCTCCATGTCTTTCTTAAGCTATGATGTAATTTAAAAGATAAATGGTTGTGATCTGCCTTTAGACAATGCAGGATCTTTTACAGGACTATTCTAGATATTCTTCCTTTATCTTGTCAAAGCCAATTAAGCAATGACCAAAACATATGCTTTTCTGACTGAAGTTCATGTGCTTCACCTTTTGTTTCCATTTTACTTGTACTCCTATTTAAACTTCTTGATCTCTCATCAGCCTCTCAGAGTTCTTTATAGCTTGTGTTATTACTCTAGTTGTGCAATATGAAACAAACAAAAAAAATTGTATGTATTAAAAGATTTAAGAATAACACAGTAAAATCATGACAAGAGAAATTGTTCAAGGCAGTGAACACATCAATGAGATGTTGAGTGTCTTACAAAATACGGTGTTCTAACTTCCAAAAATTGCTGCATATTGGATATGCTTCATATATGACTCTAGAGGAGGTGGGAGACCAATATCTGGAAATGAATTACTTATATGAACAGCTTCTAGGAAACTTGCTAAATTGATTAACCAACATAACATTTTTCTAATCTTGTTATTATGATCTTATTAATTTTGATTTTTATGGGTTAAACTACAATGTTCAAGCATTCACTAGTCCAACTCTTTCAGAGAATCCACCAAGATGCTTCTTAAAACCTTCTATGGGCTGACGTGGTCTGGCTTCTCTTTATGGGTTTTACAGAAACAAATAGCTTTCTTGTGCTAGATATCATGCAAAATAACATGAAGAATCTACTGGACCTTCCTTTTCTTTCTATGACCTTGCAGTTTCTGTGAGCAGTCAGTATCAGTCATAGAAATGTCCCACAGACTGTAAGAGGAAGAAGGGTAGATCATGGCATAATTTCCTTTGAGCTATTGTGTGGACTGTGCAAAGCTGACAGTTCCTTTCTCAGTTTTAATTACAGAGACAGTAATTACCTGCATTGTATGCATTAAGTAAAATAGTTGCAACATTTTAATTATTTTTTAGCATCTCATAACTCTATTAGAAAGGCTTGCATATATAATTAGGTCAAATAAAACCACAGAATACACTTAAATGAAATGCAATAATTTGACACAAAGACACAAACAAGTCTGTTATGAGCTGTATCTGCTGATACAAACGGGTCTATAAAGACTGCAACTCAGAGGCAGTAAATTATGAGAAATGCAGTGCATTAATTGAACCAGGAAAATTATTGATGTCCTTGGGAATCAGTCTTGTGCTTCTGCCAGTCCTGACTGACCCTTAGATTAGAAGTTCTTACTTCATGTCTGGTACAGGTGTAATACTTAGCTTTGCTGAAATAGTCACTGTTGGAATACACTTTTCTTTTTTTTTTTTTTTGTCATAGTGGGAAAGTATGAACAGTTTTTCCAAGTCAGAACAGTGCTATTTATACATTAAAATTTCATAAGTTATGGCTTCCCTTTGTTTTGTTTGAGTTGTGAAAAAGCAGTACCTTATATTGTATTCCTCTGCTTAATTACTGACAGTTTCTCTGGGGAGTTTCAGTAACATTTACCTAATATTTCTAACACACTTTCATCACAAGGTCTTCTGCTTACTTGCAGAGAGGCAAGAACTACAAAACCATCACACCAGAGACTATAAGAGGAAGAAATCAATGGAAATCCAGTCTTTTAGGCTCTGCTGCTCTGATCATAAATCACCTGCCCTTACACTCTGAGAAAAAAATAGTTCTCAATTTAATTTTAGTACTGAATGCTAAAGAGGCATTAAAAAATGCACTTACTTCTCTCTGTTGAATATGATGAATTCTTTCCTAACGGTTTCCAAGCACTGCTGCAGGTGTACGTTCTTTAAAAAACAGCATGAATAGGTTGATTAAAAAAGATGAGAAATCATAGACAAAAATCACAACAACACAAACAACACTGAACAAAAAGGCTTATGAATGAATGCTATCAAGAGGCATTTTGAAGACTCATTAAATTGGGCTGTGATAGCACAATCAATCTCATTCTTTTGGAAGAAGTTCCCCATAAAGAATTCCTGAGGATTTTTACATCTGATAGCTCTAGGAAGAACAGCTTGCATGAACATTCAAAATCATTAGGAGTAGCAACATAATTTATAAAACCTCACAGGAATGGTAATTCAAGTCTGGAAATTATTATTAATCTTCTCAGTACTCTTGACAGTTCATACAATGCATCTTTCTACATTGGATACATTAGTCAAGAGTGGAAGAGGCAGATTTAACATATTTATAAATAACAAGCATTTGCACTGCATACTTTTCGTTTTTGGTAGTAGTAACGAAGAAATACTCTTTGTAACTATTTGTCCATGTGTGGGAAGTGTTTTTCGCAACTGGCAACACTTTTTCATACTTTAAATGAGCATCTGTGATAATTTTAAAAATTATTATAGCTTAAAGATGCTGTTACTATTTGACTGAAATGAACGGTTGCTGTCCATCTTGCTTTGGAGATGATTTATGGAATGTATAAAATGTCAGAGAGGTTGAGTCTATTTTCAGAGGTGATAAAACTAAACTTAATTGACTTTGCCTATTAGAGTGTAAACAAAATGCCACTAGTGCAGTGACAGTCCCCATCTTACCAGTGGGCAGGATTCCTTAGCTCCATCTTTGGATTTGTTTTTGGCAAGTCTCTTTTTCTTTTTATGGAGAGGCTTGGACTCTAAAATCATTTCTTCAAGTTCAAATGTGGGATCACAGTTCAGTCTTCCTTTCTGGTACAAAAGGATTCAAAGTTACTCTTTGAAGCATCGTTATGTTTTGTTTGTTTTTTTTTAATTTGCTTGGCAAGTGTTAGCAGCAGTAATAATGAACCAGATCCTCTGTACAACAAAATGTACCAGTTCCTCACATCAGTAAAATGAAAACTGTCTTTTTAGGCCTGAAGTGGTGCTCAAAGTTTAAATAAGGGAGAAAAGATAAAAATCATATTATAAAGAAATTGTAAAGAGTTGGATCCTCTTTCTAGTTATAAACAGATATATTCCTAGAGTGACTAAAGTTACATTACCCCAGTGAGAGAGATTAATCCGACCCAGAGTCTCCAACAGAATTTCAGTTAATACTATAGAGCATAAATGACACTGGTAATAGTGCAGAAGTGATGGGGAGTACCTCTAAGACCTTGTTAGAAAAATCTGATTTTCTGAAATGTTGCAGTGGATTCATTTACTTAGATGCTGCCCATGAAAACAAAGGAAGGAGCAGGCCTGTTTTGATTAGCAGCATTGATATAAAAAGGGTTCACAGTATTATAGAATCTCAGGTTGGAAAGAATCTCAAGGATCATCTGGTCAAACTTTTCTGGGCAAAATCACAGCCCCCAGTCTGGACAAGATGGCCCAGACACCTGTCCAGCTGAATCTTAAAAGAGGCCAGTTTTAGGGAATCCACCATTTTCATGGGCAGATTATTGAAATGGCTGGTGGTTGCTGTGAAAAATTTTGCTCTTGTATCCAGCTGGACTCTTCCCAGGTGTAACTTGTACCCAATATCCCTTTTCTTTTCCATGTGACTCCCTGTAAAAAGGGAGTCTCCATCTTTGTAGCTAACCTTTAAGTAAAGGGACATGGTGTTAAAGTCTCCCCTAATCCTTCTTTTTCAGGGCTTTGCAAGCCCAGTTCTCTCAGTCTTTCCTCTTATAGCCTATTTCCCACTCCTCTGATCATCTCTGTGGTCATTCTCTGGACCCTCTCCATCCTGTCTACATCTTTTTTTGTGTAGTGGAGACCAAAACCCAACACAGTATTCCAGGTGTGGCCTGGCAAGCACTGAATAGAGTGGGAAAATGACTTCTTTATCTCTGCTGGCTGGTGATATACTTGATGCAATTCAACATCTCGTTGGCTTTCTTTGCCATGGCAGCACCCTGGTCACTCACATTGAGCTTGCCACCTGGACCTCCAGAGTTGCTGGAGCTGTTCCTCAGCTCAGATCCCACCGTGTGCTACACCCCTGGACTAGGTTTTCCCAGGTTTAAGACCTTGTTGAACCTCATAAGGTTCTTGTTAGCCCACTCCTACAAAGGTCTTTCTGCAGGGTAGCTCTCCCAAAGTGTCCACTTCCCCACTCAGTTTGGTATCATCAGTGAACTTCCTCAGAGTACACTTGATCCCATCATCCACATCACTGTTCAAGGTATTAAGCAGTGTTGGACCTAATATGGATTCCTGGGGTACCCCACTTGTGACAGGCTGCCAGTTTGGGAAGGAGCTGTTTCCCACCTCTCCCTGGGGGCAGCCCATCAGCCAGTTCCCCACCCATTACATGGGTCACTTTTCTATACCATAACACATACATTTCTCTAAAAGGAGGCTGTGGGAAACCACATCAAAAGCCTTAGAGAAATCCAGGTAGATAATAAGAACCACTGGCCCCATATCAACTGAGCATGTTACTTTGTCATTGACTATGATAAGGTTTGGAAAGTACCAATTATCCTTGGTGAATCCTTGTTGGCTTTTCCCAATCAGTGCTTCATTCTAATCTATTATTCTTTTTCTATTCTATACATTTTATCTATGTTTTCCTTAGCCATTACACACATAAATATTTTGGATTCTCCATAAAAAAATGTTAATTTGTGATGCTTGAAGCAAATTTTAAGATTCTTTGTTATACCATGAAGTCCTTCACAAAAAAATTGCAAACAATTAGGATTGTGTAGTGGAAAATGTTAAAAGCGACCTGTCTTCCTCTGGGACTTCTGAGAGTTCAATCATGCCATTGTCACTGTCAAGGTGGAAGTATTAAAATTAGTCATATAGAAATGACAGATATTTTTAGCAACCAAAGACACTAAGAAGTAAAATCACATCAGAAACTACTTGTATAATTTGTGGTGTCCTACAATGAAACATTTGGTTTAGAGATCACTATATCATTTTTATTCCTAGCAAATTCTGTATTGTCAGAGCATAATATTTAGACATGTGACACCTTTTCCTGCGTATTATCCAGCCAGCTTTAGTTTAGAACATATTTGGATTTATTACTGGCAGTTTACAGCTTAGGTTACAGCAATATAATTTCCTTCTTTGAGCACCTATAGTTTTTAGATTTGATTGAGTACTTAGAAAATTTATCACTTTAATTCTGAAGCTTTAAAAATAAAAGCAAATTGTATTTAAAAAAAACCCTACAACAATTTATGACTCCAGTATGAAAATGAAGAAACTAACTAAGCCATAAAGAAACACATGTGCTAGTTAAGCAAGAGCTATGTTTGTGGAATCAAACTATAAAGGAGACATTAAACTCTGGGACATTGATCCCATGGGCTCCCGTGTGCCCTCCTAGCTGTAGAAAGCAGACAAACTCCTGACAGTCATGGCAAGCTGTCAAAATTTATAAAACTCTCTGGTTTCAAAACACTCTGCAGGTCACAGGGCCGCAATTCACCTTCTCACCAAAGGCTGCAAAACAAGAAATATTTTGTTGTGTGGCCCCAACTAATCAGTGAAAGTTTTGCGGGTGCTACAAAGAAAAAGTTCCTGGAAAATGTGTGAACAATCTTGGTCTCATGAAACAGAAAAGTTTCTACAAAAAGAAATATTGGGCTAGAGGAGACACTTTGATTCTCACCTCACTGTTGTTCCTGACACATTTGATCGACCAGGTGGAACAAGCCCTGCAGTACCAGACTCTTCACAGAAGAGTCTGGTAGGGCTTGTAATGGGACTTTCAGATTAATCTGGATAGATAAATGAAACATTTTACTCATATTTCCTTATGAGTGTAGAATATTATTTGCTTCACATATTACAGATTTCCCCTTCATTTTTATAGATGTCCGCCAAAACACAAATAAAGTGAATCCAAATGTGAAAAGAAAAGCTGTCTTTGCAGAGTCTGAGACTCTTGTAACCCCATATATGTTGTCTCTTTGGGGATGGGGAACTGGATTTCCCTTATAAAATACTGTGAAGTTTTCCATATGCTGACAGGTGTGGATTGAACTTTTAGCTGGTAGTAGGAAGTGTAAATAATTGGTTGAGTTTTGCCTGAGAAGCTAGTCCACACCTCTGATATCTCAAAGAGCAGCTCTAACTTGAAAAAAGGAAAAGAGGAAAGTCAGTCTCTGCTCATCTTGTAGATCCACACCCCAGGAGAATGGAGTTCACTAGGCCAACAAGGAGCTTTGTTCTGCATTGCTTTGCTTAGGACAGCAACCTGGGAGAGTGTAGGGGAGAATCCTGGCATGGCACAGCAATTATTCCAGCTGCATGGACATCAAGTAACAGTGAAAGTGTCATTGCCTAGTAGATATAACATACGCCTCTCCAACTCTTTTCTTGCACTAGGATTGAGCTACAAAGTGAAAGGAATTTCCCCACAGGTGAACATTGCTCTGGAGTGCCTGTAAGAAGGGCCTGCCTTTCCCTTCTGTTGTGCTTGTTACCTGCTGTGTTCCTGGTCTTTCTCCCAGCTCCCTGAGGGAGACCCTGCTTGCCCACCCACAGCTTTCTTCTCCTGCAGGATATTGCTTCCAGAGAGGCTCTGGGCAAGTGCAAGAAGCCCAGCAAACCTAGAGAGCAGTGTCTTGGCAACACACCTGGCTACCTTTGCTCCATTAGGCAATGCTCTCACCTTCAGCTTTTGAGGGGTTGGATCCTGTCCCCATCGTGTTGATCATGAACTCTAATGTGCACCTGGATGAAGACAGGGTCTACCTATTCCACCTTCCTCTCCTTTATTTACAGTTGCATTAAAAAACCCCCAGAAACAAACCTTGGTATGCTATAAATATGTTGTTTAGACAATAATTAAAGTGCAACATGAATGAAAAAACTGAAGCAGCATGTTAACATGACAGTCATTGCTTTTTATTCATGGCCCTCAAATACATTTAATTTGAAAATGATCAAAAAGGAAATATCCAGAAAATACCAACAAAATTGGACCACAGTAAAAAAGAAACCAGTAGAGTCCCTCACAGAATAGGATTTTTTTATTGCAAGAAACTGTCACAAAGGAAGTAGGTCAGCCTTTTGGAACACTATTTTTTAAGTGAAAAAGTAACAGCATACTGGGATGTTAAAAAGTTTTCCAAATGTTATTCAAATGTCTAACTTTCACAGCCACAACAGTCTTCTTGGTATTCTTTGTCTCAGAGTTAACTCGGACAATTATTTGCTCTAATAGCTGAAATGCAAAGTCTGGAAAGTTTTCATTTGAAAATGAACGAAAAGTGAACCAAGGTTAATTAGATTTTGTTGTGATCTATTGAAATAGGATGAATTTTCCCTTAGCTGTGAGTAAATTAAAGTAGAATCCAGAGTAAATCACTGAAGAAATAAATACAAGCATAAACAAGTAAAATGGCAGTGACAATTAAAGTTGGAATTTCCAAACACTATTCACCTGGAATATTGACTTACGTTAGGAACAAAGCCTGGGGTGACAGCTTTCTCTAGAACCGCATCCCAGTTGACATCAGCTAGGTATGGAGAATTTTGGATGTCTGCAAGGCTTGCAAGGCGGCACTCTGGGTCCTTAGTCAGGAGCTATGATCAAGCACAAGGCATTTTCTAAGGGACTGGATGCCATATAGAAGAGTAAATATATCACATACATAAATTATATAGTACATATTTTTAAGTAAGAAAATGGCTAGGGAATCTTCTAACAGATGCTAGAAGTCCCAATTTAAAAAATAATAAAAGTAATAACTCATAGGATATGAGTACAGTTTAATTGCCACCAGATGGCTGTTGCAGGCATGAAGTGTATAAATATATTAGCAGCAAAAGTCTGCTTACAAATACACAAGGGCCAACGCGAAATGAAACATCACAGATCAATGCCACCCAACAATTTGTATTTTATCCTTAATTTTTTGGAAGATACAGTTACATTGAGCATCCTGGCAGCAATTAAAATTATCCTCCTCACTGCCCTATCTATTCAAAACTAGATTGCTAATTGCTGCAAAAGTCCTGTATTTTTTTTATTACCCTATTCAGACATTCACAAATATTTCCTGTTCAAGTATGAATATTGATGATCTGAAATTCCTAAAAGAGACAGACTATCATTGCAGTGTGGCCAGACAACTAAAGAGAACAAAAAACTGGGATTTTAAGAAGGAAACAATTTTTAGGGTTGGATGTATTCAGAAAGAGCCCTGCCTTGTAGCTTAGTGATGTTTACAGCAAAGTGGCTTGACTTTTGTTGTTGCAGCTATAGCAACATGGGACAGGAAGAGATACAGCCATTTTAATTTCTAATCTCCCTGTCTGGAAACTGCAGCAAAAATTCAGAGGGCAGAGTGGTCCTTCCTTCCCTGTCCCACTTGCATGCCCATAGCTGGGGGGAAATGGAGCTAGGGCACAGATGAGGAATTACTGATCCCCAAACTTTTACTATCGTCAGTGAATCAGATTTAAAATAAAAGAAATATTAAATTTTTAATTCTCAGAAGCCTTGAAAAGCCTGAGTCTAAACCTAAGAATGCTCAATCTTCTGAAGAGAAAATACTGCACCATTGACATTCAGAGCACCCTAGAAATAAGCTCTGCTCTCTTATCTTTGAAATGCTGACTACCTAACGTGTGTGTTTGATGCCTTTTCCGGTGCTGGAGAGGCTTTGGGAAGAGGAGAGAACAGAGAACAGAAGGCATTTGGGCTTTCTTACCTTTTTCAGTAGTGCTATCATGCCCTTGCACCATGTGGATGAGTAGTGAACTCTTTCGATCTTGAACATGTTGAGTATCTCATCAATGGGGGTGGCTGAATGAATTTCATACGGCCTCTGGGATAAAGTTAAATCAATATCAAGTCAGCAAGAATGGATAACACAGGGCAGACTATTCACATTTTCCTGAGCTCAGTATTGTTTATCTTGAAAATATCAAAATAATGAAAATATAACAATTTTGAGTCTAATTCTTTGTATGTGTGCTTTTCTATGGTTGTAATAAATGTAATTACCCATAGATGCATTTCCTCTGCATTTTTCTCTCATGAAAGGAAGTATCAGTTCAAATAGGATGAATAAATAATTTTGTTCCTGCAGCATTCTATGTGAAATGGGAATTGTTTACTATTTTTTGCTTGTAATACTAGTGATCAGTTCTTGTGACCTAAACTGACAAAATTGAAAAGAGATAGCTGAAAGGAGCTTTGTCATCCTAATTTTACTGAATGGTAGATAAACAAATTAAAAAATGCTTACAAAAGTCTATGTCAGAATCACAGTAAAAAAGAAGACTCCAAATCCCAATCCTTCTCCTTTTCTTTTTTAAAAAATCCAAAATTAACTTACTACATGGATCAGCTGTCATGTTTGCAGTGCCTAAATTCTTCTATAGGTGAGGAAAAACTCTGGTCTTTGCAGTGCTTTGTTAATGAAGTTTTCTCTGAAGTATATTTTATTACATGCAGAATTTGGAAGTAAAGTACTACATATAAATCTGTATTCTTGTTATTTTCTGTCCATATATTTGTATGTTTCAAGCAAGTTGTTTAATTATACTTAATGTATTTTTGTAAACAACAACAGAGAGTGGATTGCTTGTGAATTAAGTTGTATCCAGCAGGTAATAAATATGTGATATGAGATCTGAAGCTAAATGCCATCCTAGCAGCAGTGTGCAAATTAATGCATCATAATTCATAAACAACATAAAGTTACCTATTAATCCAATATCCTGAACAGCAAAGGGCAGAAGCGCATTACCTTGACTAAGAACTGAATCATCCCTTGACTTTTGCTGGTATGTACTGGTATAAAGTTATAATTTAAGAATATTTCTAGGTGCTAGTTATCAAATCTGTTAAGGAACTGGAGTCACTCTTCATAAAAACCCAGGACATATTCTTATTCTGGGAAGATTCATGCACATTTAACTTTCATATATATGAAACCAAGTGCATTCCAAGGCACTGGGGTGTTCTAAAAATAAATTCAAGGAGGATCTAAATATTTCTGCTTTGATTCATATTCAGTTAGTCTGTTGTCATTTAGCTATACCATGTCCATATGAATTAAACAGGACCTAAATGTCTGCTTTAAATACGTAATTTTCCTGAACTGGATTCAAAATTGTCATTAGAAATAGTCTGTCATATTTTTTTCTTTACATGTAGTAATGTTGCCATAAAACAGTTATTAAAAATGAAACTTTTACATGCTTTTTGTCACCTAGAAGCAGCCTACTGCTGACTTGATATAGCAATGTGATCAATAGGATCATTGAGACAGAAGATACACCAGTTGTTGCAAATGGCAATTAACTCCAAAATTAGCAACTATAAGGAGTTATGAATCATTAGAAGTTTTTCTGTTAAGGATGTTTCTGCCCATGTCTTTTTCCTGACAAACTCTAAAAAATCCCTAAGGTTTGAGAATTATGGTAGGGAAAAATTGATAATAATTGTGAGTTTGTTGTCTTTGTTAAGAAAGTTTTTTTAATACTCCTCTACTTTGAGAGATGAAACCATCTTTGCATGGGAGAGATCTTTGTCTCAGGAGCATGACTTTTGTTGTTTCTATGGAAATAAAAATTAGATTGGCCAAATTTTAAGCCTTTGAAAAATGTAGCTTCTGAAGTAACAATATGGAGACACTCTGAAATAAATTTTCTATTTAAAAGTAGGAATAAAAATTATTCTTTATTCCTATTTTCCTTTACCTGTCATCCTACACGAAATAGTGAGATCTTTGTGGGATGGATTGTCTGGCAAAACAAGTGTCATATGTGTTAGTGCCATAATATAAAAAAGTGTCCTGCAAGGCAATAAAATTCCTTTTCCAAAACAGGAATGAGAAATAATTTTTTAAATCCCAATCAGCTGCTTTAGCTACGTCATCATCCTGAAATAACATCTAAATTACTGTTTTGCGTGGGGAATAGTAAATATTTAAGCAACTGACTGAAATCCTTTGAACCAAAATGGAAAAGAATTTTCCATTATCTTCTGTGATATTTGACCATGATCAGGAAGATTTTTCATTAGGCTTATTCACATAATTGATTAGATAACAAATGCACTGACAGATAAGCATTTTCTGTAGTTGGGCTAAGCATCTTAGGATATTACATTAGAACTCTAATGGTGTTAGCCAAGAGAATCAAAGATATAACAGAGACTGAAGTAACTCAACTTCTATTTGAAAAAAAATAGCCAAACTCCTTAGCCAAACTGAGGCAAATTTTCATAATGTAATTGAGTATGGGGTGAAAATTTCCCAAGAGTGTTTTCAGCTGGGAAAGAACCAGGACAGCATACCTGACCTAGGCCTTGTACACTCAAACTTTATCCTGAAGAGTGCACTCAGGGGCACTGCAAACTTGATATTTTTCTTAGATAACAACAAACTCCATCATTCTTACCCAACCCCTCAGTAATTCATATGCTGTAATTCCTAGGGACCACCAGTCTACTGGGTACGAGTATCCTGGGCCTCCATCCATAAAAGCCTGGAACACTTCTGGAGCTAAAATAGTAGATCAAATCAAATAAAAAAGCATTTCATTAAGGTTAGACTTAGGGTATTATTTCACAGCTGAAAAATGAATAAGGACTCAACAAACTGGAATTAAATAGATTTGTAAGCACAGCATTTTCAAGGTGTAGTTTCAGTATCTTATTTTACTGTTAGCAAGCAACCTTCACTGGTCAGGGTATTTCAAAAGTCAGTAATTTCATATATTAATTCTCACCTGGTTCATTTAAGTTTTAATTTATGTGAATAAAAATAAGTAATAGGAGGGGAATTCTTGGTCTGAAGTGTGACTTAGAATATTTCGGGTAATGTAAACATTTTACGGGAAAAATACCTGCAAGGGAGGTGATTGATGAAAGTGTTGAATGTGGTTAATCTCATTCTACGTTTGGATAGAACTAATCAGACATGTTTTAAAGGTATTCAACATAGGAAAATGGTACTTCAATAGAAATCCTGTCATTGATTTTATGATGTGAGAAACTGTCGTGACTGGAAGAAATCACTCTGTCAGTGAAGTAATGACTTCCATAAAAGTAACTTCTGTGGAGGAAAAGAAATCTTACTTTCAAAACAAGGATCACTTTGTCTAATTTCATGAAAAAACCTGTACTAAATAATGCTACTGTAGTTTCTTCAAAAAATCAGATATAAATAAGAATGGATATGAAACGAAACGAAACGAAACGAAATGAAATGAAATGAAATGAAATGAAATGAAATGAAATGAAATGAAATGAAAACTTGGTCATGTTTTCTAATGAGTTAACAGCAGAATCTCAGTATACTTTATGAAAACAACACTTTCACTGGAGACTTTCTAAACAACACTGTCCCCAGCCATAACACCATGCTAGATTGCAATTACCATGTGAGCCTCTTCTGGCCATGACATCAAGCTTAATGTACAACTTTACCCCCTTATTACCATGGCCTCTCTTTTTGATGTGCACACTGCAGTGAATGATGTGGTCTGGTCACACTTCTGACTGGCAGGTTGGGATTTGGCTGTTTGTGGCATTTAGAGAAGCGCCTTTAATAAATGGAAAGGCATTTCTTTTAGAGGAGTTTTTGCAGCCCTTGCATTATGGATGGTAACCTAATAATTTACAACTCAGACTTGACTTCAGAAAGTCTTCAAGAGCCAAATATAATAGAAGATTTCAGCATCCATTCATTAGTTATGGCAAAACTCTAATCTGTAGAATAAAAAGCTGTGAATGTATGAAAGTGGTCTTACACTCTTTGACCAGTGGGACCATGTCTAAACATGTTCGATATGAGATCTGCAGGCACCTAAAAAAACATTTTTTCTGGAATACCTGTGTTTGTAGAATAGATGGCCAGTGGATCTCTGGCAGAGGAAAGCTTGTGCTGTGATCCAGTATGACATAAATCAATAATGCCATAAGAGTCATTACACTGAGTTAACTCTGTCTCATCTCCAGATGACATAGCTTCCCTTGGCATGATATATCTTCATGTGTGTTTCAACTCTTATTTGCATGCTGCTGGTGTGTAGGCACATCTTACAAGTGTGCAGTCTATCAGATAAGTGGTGAGAGCATAAGCAGGATTTTTTTTTATTACTTTAGTGGATCGATGCATTTAAATTGCACATCAGGCACCAAACTTATGTTTTGAATATCACCGTAGGAGCCTTGTAGTGAAGGTTTGCTTGATTTAGCCCCATTCGCTATGGTTTTTGCCCACCATGCCTAGATGATGTACAATATCTCATTACAGAAAATAGCCTTTTGGCATCTTTACTGAACTATGCAGGTATAATACTGGTTTCACTATTGCTTTTATAGCTTTAACATTTTAATAATGAAACAGATCACTATCTGGTTTCTGTGAGATAGAGGTGAAAGTACTTTATTGATGTAACCTATGACATTGCCAGAATGGTGCAGCTGTTTTGCTAATTTAGTGACTGAGCTATTGATTTATATTTTATTTTATTTTTCTAAAATCCTCAAGGTCAACTCATCCTACCTTAAGCAGATCAGCAGAAAATGCTTTCTTTTGCCCTGGACTTTTGAAGCTGTTTTCTCACCTTAAGTCCAACTGCATTCTTAGGTCAGAATATGAGCAGTTGAGGTCCCGATTTTTAAAGCACATAGCCCCTCTTTGCCCACTTTAACAGCATTATTTTCAGTCTTGCTGGAATGCCTCTCTGCATTCCATCAGCTCCAGTGAAGCAGTTGTAAACACTCTTATCCCGTGAGGGGGGGACTGGCAGAGGGTGTAATATGATTTGCAATATCCTATATACAGGTTTTTTCTCAGAGTGAAATCCCAACCATATTGAAGCCAAAAGACTTTTCTCTAGTTTGACAAGGCTGTTAAGTGCCCATTTCACACTCAGCTTATGTTTAATATGTGTAAAAGTCTTTTTAAACTGAGACTTTAGGTGCAAATGAAGGCCTCCAGGCGGTGTGCAGACTTCTGGAGTTTGCCTGCTCATTCAGAAACTGAGCATCATCTTACAGAAAGACAGCAGACCCTCCAAGTCATGGAATTAGCCAAGATCTGAAGAGCTAGAGCTATGAAATACAGGATATAATATTAGGTTTTGCTGTAAGCTGTAAGAAATAACTATGCCTGGAGAACAACTTCAAATTGGTTAGGATAAAAGCAAATAAAAACTCTGAAAGGAAAGATGAAATTCTGCATTGATTTTCTTTAACACTGTTACTTAAATAGACTATCTGTAGTCATGTAAAATTTGAACTTGGTCCCAGGGTCAGCTTGGACAGCCATACTGCAACCTGCTCTGGGTAGATTCATCCAAAGGATGATCAGATTTGAGCTTGCCGGCTTGAAGCAAGGGCAACAGCTCTGCTATGTGCACCTGTTATGAACAGATCCTCTCTTGCCATAACAGATCTAGGATGAAAAGAATACTTCGTCTTTTACCCCCATGCACCTACACAGGCAGAAGTATTCTGCCTTCAAGAGTTTGCGTGAGCAATACTGAGAGTACCTGCAAGAACAAGAGTTTCCTATCTTTTTCCTATAGCAGTTTCCACTGAACAAAGGCTTTTCAGGAAAATAAATGGGTTTAATATTGGGTTTGATCCTGCAGTTTGTTTTGGCCAAGAGCTGTAGTTACAATCACATGCACTTAGGGGAAAGGCAGTAGATGTTTGCATGGCAGAAGCTCAGCTTTTAAACAGTGAAGATAAATCAATAATAGCAAGTCTAGCAGCAAGAATGAAATTGAAGAAAAGTAGAGAAGTGTTGCAATTGGTAGATCCCACAGGTCCTCACAGCTCCCCCAACCCAATTTCTTTGATAAGATGGAGAATTGCATATTCTAGAATATTGCCTGAAGCATGACTCAACAGCAGAATCCTGGTCCAGCCTCACTGCTCACCCTGCTTTGAGCAGAGTTGGGGTAGAGGCTCCTGGGGGCCTGCTATCACGAATCACCCCACAATCCTGCAATCCCAGTGAAGCTCAAACAGCCAGCTCCTCACAGCACATCTGAGTGGGATGACATGAGCCAAAAATGGTATCTCTACAGCTTCTTCCTCTTGGCAGTCATCATGAACTGCATTGGCTCTTCACCTCTGCTCAGATGCTCAGACACCTGGAAACCTGTCACCCAAAATACTGGGAACTTTTAAAGTCTGTAACTCAGAAGCAATGTAGTCTTTTTGTTTGGTTATTGCTGTTCATGTTTTGCAAAGTGTGATCTGACACCTTTCAGGCAACTCTTTGAAAATTACAAAGAAACATCTTTTAAATACTAATACCATTCCAAGATGGGATATTTGTACTAATTTTAACAGAGCAAATAAAATCAGGAATGTCTGTTTGTCTTATTTAATAATGACTAATTGGACAAACTGACTTTGGCAACTAGCCAAGCTAAAAGTCCTTCTATTGTTTCCTTTCTGCATCTATATTTTTCTCTTATAATACACTTTCATGATTTTATTGTTTACCTGCTTTGCTTTCTTGAAAAGTCATATAAATAAACCCATATGTGTATTGTATTTTATTCAGTGCATTTCTGGGTTGTCCCCAACAGAAATTTCCAGTCAATACCTTTTTCTAACTAATAAATTAAAATAAATCATCGTCAGAGATGTATCTTTCGATGCTTTTGCACTACATCTTTTTAATACCGCCATAATACTGCAGATTGTAGGAAGTAAATAAATGGTTATTTCTCTCTAAAATAAAACCTTACTAGAGGACAACATATGAACAAATTGAATGCAAAAGCAAATCTAGTGAGTCTGCATCTATCTCAGAAGCAATGGCATACTGGGATATACTTAATCCTGCTCTGTAGGTTTGTGCAAAAGGGAGTAATTTCTGACAAATCCATTCATGTATATAACTATCCACTGGAATTTTCATACCAGTCATAGGATCTGCAATGTGAATTATGTAGATGATGCACTACATATTGTAGACATATTTTGCTAGAGATCTGTAACAAAAATAAAGTTATAAAAAAAGGAAATTTTATAGTAGTTGGTTGGTAATTATCTACCTTTATTTGTGGAAAGGTATTGGTATCTAACAATGTGATTCATGAACTTGAGATAAAAGAGAATATCAGTATAAATGCAAACAATGCTAAACCAACATTTCACTCCATTTTTCTACTGTGAAATTTCATTTTGTACAAAGAATAAAATGGTTTAAGTAGGGTTTCTGAAAATCTGCTGAATACTCATTGGGATGACAGCTTCATAAATTGTAAATGCTCTGGGTCTCTGAAATTCAGACTATTTTTAATTTGGTGCTCAAAGGTGATTTTGAAAATGCTGCCCATGATAAAATGATCAATTTGAGGTGTATGTCTTGGTGTTACTGGCAAAAGGAATAGCTGCTATTATTTCTGATGAAGCATCTACATACTTACAAGTCAGTCTATTTAAGCAATGACTTGCAAGTCAGTCTTGCAAGATGGATTACTGTAAGGAGTTGACTGTCCCTGAAAAGCTAAATGTTGCCAATGACATCTCGTCATTTGTTCCTGCAAAAGGCCCTGTGCCAGTTATCAATATGAGGAACTGAAAATGAAACAAGACTCCCCCGCAGTGTTTTTGTCTTTTTTTTTTTTTTTTTAATGATCCAGTTCAGGTGGATATGTCCAAAACATTTCTTAAGAATGAAATCCTTGACATTGCTCATCCAGTTGTCTAGCTATAGCTTTCTGAAGTCTATTTGCATCTCAGCAGAGACCCTACATGTCAGTAATGGGAATCAGAAGTTTGTGGTTTACTGAAGGGGTTGCAAAGCCACGCACTCTGCTCTAGTCATTGCAGCCAAACACACTTCAGTGGCCTGGGCCTTATTGCAATGCCAGAGATTTCAGATTAGAAAATACATTCCAGCATCATTAACTGAGATTCAGCATAATATCACAGTGCCAGGTATCATTCTCCTTCCACATATTAGTGCCTGGGAAAAACATTATGTGTATAAATTGATATGTACACATATATACAATATATTCAATACACACACCATAAGCAATATTTTGATTGACTAGCACAGGACAAGCTGTTAAAAGGTTAGATGTTTGCAAATTTTAAATGTGTGAATGATGTATAGAACACATTTATATATTCACCTTGCTGAATCAGGCTTAAGGCATGACAGATTGAGCTGAATAAAAAATGAACTTGATTTTTGAAACAATATTCCAAGAACCTTGAACTGAGATGTTTCAGTGAAATATTAATTGCTTTTTCAGCACTGTGATGAGAAAATACTAATTTTCATTTTCCCGTGAGAAGTAAATTCAGGGGGCAGTAATTTTTCTGGATCATGGTTTAAATAGAAAACAGAAATCAAACTACAATAATGACCAGTGATCTTCTATCCAGGGTAGAAGCTGTTTCAAGAGCAAAATGGAGGAAGACAACTTCCCTCTCCCTGAATATAAATATGGATTTGCTAAACTATCAATTTACCTCCTGGTGTTTACTTTCTCATGTGTTAAAATGGTCTAAATTATAATGGTCAGCCTTCTGACTCAGAGCTTTAGACTAGCCAGCTGCTAACTTCTATTTTATAAGGCAAAATGCTGCTTAAAGCCTGGGCATGCTGGGATGGCAATTTTCTAGCTTGAGGTTTATACTTGTTATAGCCATGTAACTGATTTTGCACCATTATTCACATTATACACCTCAATAGTTTTAATACTCATATTTAATGCAATTATTCAATCAAAGTAAATAATTTAGATACCATTACCTGAAAACAGACATGGCATTTAGAATGCCTTATTAGTTTTCCATATGGCTATATAACCTCTCCTGCCCTTATTCAGTGTGCTATCCTCATACAACCCTCTGCTTCACTCAACCACTGAACAGAACTCACTTCTTCACCTTGCATACAGAAGCCCTTAGTGGCAGAACATCTGGATCAGCCTGAGAGAAACAACCTCGAGTTGCTACCCCTGTTGAAAGAAAGTCCAGCAGCAGCGAGCATGTCATGGCCTCCCACTATTGAACATGAAATTGTACACAAGCACTTCGTTACTCCATGCAAAAGCTCACAGTGGCTGCAGGGCCAGTTTTCCTAGCAATTTTTAGAAGAGATTTTGTCCAAAAATATCCGTTTGATGTTTGGAAGATTGTTCCAGTGTAGAGACAGCAGCTGTTCTGCCCAGAACTGAAATCAGCATAACTGGGCATTTTCAGGACAGATTGTACCAGACACACCAGAAGAACTGTTACATGCTCCTGCATCACATACTCCCACCATGTTAGAAAATATCTTTGCACCAGTTTATGCATGCAAAAACTTGGGGGCTTGGCCTGATCAAAAAGCAGGAGTTATCCAGGGGCAGAAGGGCCCTGCTAGGACAAATTTGCCACCTCTGCTGGACCTCTGCTCCCATCAGATCTGCCTACAGAGCTCCACAACACACCAGACTCTTTCAGGCAGGTAATAAACAAACAAATAAATTAACAAATAAAAATCCCAAACGAAAACTACCTCTTGAACTCAAGAGTGGGGTATTTATTAACTGAACTAGTCCAAGAAATTATCGTATTAGTAGTTTTTCTGGAAGATCTTAAAGGATGGTAGCGGGTCAGAGAACACAAAGGTGAAGAGCAGCTGGAGATCATAACTTCTTTCCTGATCTCCTGAGGTTCCTCAGATGCTTATGTTCCTACTCATTCGTGTCAGAGTGGAACCAAAACCTGAATGCATGGTTGCAGCTCAGCATTTAATCCCTCAGCCAAGTAGCTCCTGGCATGAGCTGAAAATCCATCAGTGTGGGGAGTATTTATTTTGGTACCTCAAAGTCTCACACAGCCACTCTTTGTTCTTGCTTATCAGAACAAACAGAAGTCTCCCTTGTCAGGTTGACATAGTGAAATTTCCCTGGGATCAAAAGGTCAGGTAATGATCTGACCAGAGAAACTCTGTAGACAGGCAGTCAAACCCCCTGTAGGACATAGGTAGGATTTTTAAAAACCTAAACACTGCCTTAACTGCATTCAAAATGCAATGAGCTGCAAAACAGTATTTAATTTCAGACCACTGATTAATATCAGTGCAAGAAACACCAAAGGTCGACCACTTTTGAAAACTCAACTCAAATTTTTCCCTGCTATATTTTAAGCATCTGAGGAACCAATTTAGCTCTATGAGATAATGTTTTCTACATGACAGGTTGATAACAGGACATCCATTGGCTTTCCTCTGAGTTCAATAGTACACCTACACAGTGTTAATTAATAAATATGGATGACTCATACATTTTAAAAGTTCAGTAGACCAGTGTAAATCCACAATCCTCGGGTAATCTCAGGCATACAGTCATTCTTCACCATGACAGCAGCCTGTGAAAACCTGAGATAACAAACCTGTGAGATAGGAATGAAACATTTCACATATTTATGACTGATTTGATTGACTTTGGATTTCTGTCAGGTGTATTTGTGTAATGAAATGTATTTTATTGATTTGATTTGAGGTAAAGTCACAGTGCATCATTTGAATACCTTCAGTCTCTGGCTGAGAAAAACATCAAAGGCTCTATCTAGTCCCCTCAAACCCTCCTACCACTAAAACAAAAAGCTCCCAAAAAACAGAACAAAATTAAGCAACAACAGCAACAAAACTACATAAAAAAACCAAACAAAATTTAAACTCCCCAAAAAGTAAGCTTTGAATGGAAAGTTTTGGAATACTCAGAAATAATACTCAGATCTATAGAAATTGATCATGCCGAAATATTTCAGTATGGAAAACCATATGCTATAGGACTCAAACCCAAAAATTTTCCAAAGTGAGGAATAAAAGAAAGGTGATACCTGGCATGTTTTCTAAATGTGTTTTACTGTTTAACTTTTGGGTTTGTAGCTGAGCACTCTATTGCAGGGTAGAGGGCTATCACTGCAGATGGGTGCCCAGCACAGAACATACTCTTTGAGACACACAGAAATTTCTTTCAGCCTTGTTCATGAGGGAGCAATTTAAGAAATATCTCTTTTTTTTTTTTTTTTCTTCACTCATAAAGATGGAACAGTGTTGAAAGTAGCAAGGCCTTACACGGGTGCTTCCAGTCAGGCAAACACACACTTCCCTTTCTAAGAAGAGGCCAAAGTAATATCTTTCTGCAGGGAGAAAGAGTGGCAGCTGAACAGACAAGCACCGGCTGCAGGCAGGGACCATGTCCTGCCCTGCACTGGCTTTTCTGGTCCACATCCCAAAGCAGAATGGAGGGGGTCCTCCACAAGTGCTTGTGGTCATTTGTTGGCAGCAGATGTGCCTGCCAAAAGCCAGCCTGGTCTCAAAGGATTTTGCATTGCTTGCCAGGGTAGGATGACAGCCTGAAATGGTATGAGTTTACCAAGAGCTATTCCTACAATAAAGCCTTGACAACACCCTCAATCACAGGTATTGTAAAAGGTTCGAGCAGTGAATTTGGGAAGGTAAAATCAGGCACAGGTGACACACATTTGGTTTCCCAAATCAGCAGAAGGCACACATTGCCTTGCACAGTCCCAGCCACCTGAACAGCACAAGACAGAAACTCAGGGGACCCCCAAACTCTTAGAAGCTGATCTCATTTCAGCATTTCAGGTCACTGGCTTTGAGAGGAATAGTTACAGAAGCAGCAGGAAGTATTCTGCCTTGCCAGGCTGTTGACCTTGTTCTTTTCACATATACTACTGTCCCTGTCTTTGTTCCTCTGTGTGGTGGGTATTTCACTTGCCTGAATGAATTGGCTGGGAAGGGGAGGCATGAAAATTGACAGGGTTTCTAGAGAAACATTCAGGTTCAGGTACAGTGCATTCTGCATAAACATTCAATAAGTAGGGAAATAGGGAATATTTCAGGCTGAAATATTCGGGGCTAATGTGAAGGGGAATTAAGCAAAGACTTTGGGGCTAAAAGGCTAATATGAAGTGGGATTAAGCAAAGGCTGCAGGGGCTGACTCATACCATGCTTAGCATTACAAGATAGGCATCTTAATCAGAACAGCTTGGGCCTTTTTACAGCACAATATCAACTCACTCTGGTTTTTTCCTGGAAACCATTTTTATTTAGTCACGCTGCACGTGAACAAATCACTCCCTAGCAATTTCTCAGCCTATTTCAATCAGATTCCAAAGAGGAATGGAAGCTTTAGAGATAACGTTTTTCTGTTTATTTCCTTAAATTTGCCATAGGAAGAATGAGAAATCCTGTAAGTGCCTCTGCTAAGGGAAAGGCTGGAGAGTCCCCTCATATCTGATAAAACATAACAGGATCCACAGGAGAGCAAGACTTTATAAACCTTCAAGAGGGGAGAAAAGTTTTTATCACATCTCATACTGTCATCGTTGTAAAAATCAGCATAGCATAAGGCATGTCTTACAGAAACTGCTAAGTTTCTTTGGTTCTGGTACTCAGCAAGTACCATGCTGGAAGGTGACTTTATCTTGTTACACCAAGGTTAAATTGTGGATTGAATTCCTGGTAATAGAAGCTTACCAGCAACCACAGAGTCAACCTCCCGAATTCTGTTTTTTCTATTTTTCTTGCAGTCTAAACATCTCAAGAGAAGCCACATGGAAAGCCTTTGATACAGCCCTACAACCAGAAATCACTGCAACTGAAAAGTCCTTGTAGCATTTCACTAAAGTTAGAATTCTTCACAAAACAAAATGTATAGACTAAAAGAGGGAGGCAGCATCAATGAATATCTGATATGGCCATATCTGTCATGCACTTAATATTTAGTTTCTTGAAGCTTTGATATCCAAACTGTGCCACAGAGAATCCTCACCCATCACTTTTCATCTGAAACAGAGGATTTTTACAGCTCTAGAAGCTTTGCTGTCTTCTTACAGCTCCAAAAAAATGCAAGGGTGATTCTTCTGACTCTTCCTGAATGATAAAGACTGCAACTAGGGCTTTTGCAGCATCTTTGCATTTCTGAGAGTTGTAGAAGGTGCAATGAAGAGAAAGCAAGCTGGTGGATGGTGTGATAGCCTTCATAAAGGAAAGAAGAGATATTTTTGGTACTGTTTCTTCTTGTGAGGTTGATGGATATGGTGAAGATCTGATGAGTAGGAAGGAGGCTTCAGGAGAGGAACCGCTACATATGCTGAGGTGAACTTAGACCAATGCGGAAAGGTAAAATCTTTTCCCTGTCTCCCATGTTTCCCTTGACCTCCTAAAGCTCTGTATCCCATACCTGTGCTGTGCTGCTCATTTCACCTAAGCAGATATATAATATATCCTTGATGAAGAATATATGATATAAGTATAGCACATATATTATATATATAATATGAATAATATACCATATATATAAATATCATATATTTCATATGATATATGAAATATATCATATATTCTTAAGATGTGGGGATTTACAGAAAGTAACACAGCAGAATTTCTCCTGAATTTGAATTCACAAAACCAAACAGAACCTGACTAGAAGAGTGGAGAGATCAAGCTCCTGTATTAAATAACATCCAAACAACATCCTCCATCTCTGAAGATTTTCACTGCTGACACACATATATATTGTCAAAAAGAGAAGTTGGTCACAACAACTTTATGCTTTTACAACTTAAAATCCTTTTGCTATAACATCAGTCAGCCTTAATGTGTAACTTTTCTTACATTTTTAAATGTCTTGAAAACTTACCCATATAGGGTTTTGTGCCAGCCATAGAAGAAGCTTTTTCTGAGCCTTTCACTATGGTTGCTATGTTAAAGTCAGTGATATGAACATGTCCTGCAATTACACAAAGTAAAAACAGAAGTTAAAATAGCACATCATACAAATATTCTTCGCTTTATCTAACATTTAAGTGATAATGGAAAGAAATACATTTGGAAAGATATGTAACATTAATAGAAACTTAATATTAAATATTAGTCCTAACTAGAAAAATCAGTTTGGAAGCAGAGTGAGGGAATACTCTTCATGTGTGGTTGCACCCACTACCTGTCTGCACTCCTGAACTGTTTTTGCTGATCATCCCTGAATCATCTCAAGCCATGAACAAAGTTGAGAAGTGGGCCCACAAGAACCTAATGAAGTTTAGCAAGCCCAAGTGTTAGGCACTGCACCTGGATGGGGGCCATCTGAGACTGTGAGATAACTCATTGATAGCAGCCCTGTGGGGAAGAATCTGGGGGTTCTTGTGGATGAAAACCTGGACATGCCACAGCAGTGTGCATTTGCAGCCCAGAAGGCTGACCCTGTCCTGGACTGCAGCAAAAGAGGCACAGCCAGCAGGCTGAGGGGAGTGATTCCTCTCTGCTGTGCCCTTGTGAGACCCCATCTGGGGTGTGGTGAGACACTGGCACAGGCTGCCCAGGGGGGTTGTGGGTGGGCCATCCCTGGCAGTGTTCAAGGCCAGGCTGGATGGGGCTCTGAGCCCCCCAGCCTGGTCTGATGGAAGGAGTTCCTGCCCACAGCAGGAGAGTTGGAACAAGATGATCTTGAAGGTCCCTTCCAACCATAACCATTCTGTTATCCTGTGATTCTCTCTGTCTTCTCAGAACAGTAACATGCAGAAGGAGAATGTGAAGCCGTGTGTGAAATTTGCCTGATTTCCAGCTACAGTCACCCCTCATACTTCAGGTGATACTGTCCACAATTGCATCCACTACAGGCTACCATCAGCCTGACTTTTTCTGAGTCTTCTCAGGGTAAAGAAGAAAAATGGTATTTTTATCACACAATAACTATAAAATTAGATCCATAGTAGCAGGAGATGTGTATGTAACAGGAGCAGATCCCAAATGATCACTCATTTGACAGCAGGTGACAAGATGAACAATAAATGGTAGAAGTCATTCAGAGAATATGCTGCCTGACCAGCCAGACAGATGATTTAAACTGCACTAATAAAGCTGAATGGCCCAAACCTTCTATTACTTTTTTCCAGGGATAGTTTATGTTAAGCATAGATTCAATTGCTCCACCACTGTGAAGTAATAGTTGTTAATCCTGATACCTACAGGCAGGTAAACTGAATAGAAATCCAGCTTGAAAATATGTAGAGTTTTAATTTGACAAGTTTTCTGTTGGGTTTTGCATCTTTGCTCAAGGACTAGTGTTGTGGAGTGATGCATACTCTCTGTGATTACATCTGGCAGTGCCGTGGAGGACAGGGGTAGGTACTCCCTTCCCCATCTTAGCTCTGCACTCAGATCAGGATTAATATATCATGTGTTGAACTAGACTCCCGAGTGACAAATTTGTGTGGGTTTTTTTTATCAAGGTCTCAGTCTCGTTCAAGCCACAGAATCAATCAGGGTTTGGGCATGATGCAGTTGTTAAGCGAGGGAGGTTTTTAATCATGTTTGTTGCCAAAGATGAAAAGAGTTACAAATGACTGATGTATTTTACCCTGGTGCCTGATGAAGGAGGAACAGTCTCAACAAAATTTGAGCAATGCTGCTCCCACAGTTTAACCTAGATTCTGTTCAAAGTCCACAGGAAATGTATCAGCCAACCTCTAACTGCGCAGCTATGCATGTTGAACTGGAATTCTGAGATGACCCTAATTTGGCCAGATCTGAGCTGATTTTGAAGGGAGAAGGGAAGAAGGTACTTCCCACTGCTAAACTTAAAGCTGTTTCTCCAAACAGGAGACACAGTAGAAGTTTTCAATGAAACGGCTTGCCTGCTTTCCCGCAATTTTTTTAAAAAATCTACTTGCATTTTATTGACACTTTTTTCCTAAGATACCCAGGCCAGGAAGCTCTCTACACACGGCAGAGAAAAACTGTGAGCCAATGAAAGCCATCCTTTTATAAGAGGTGGTGATAATATAGGGTTAAAAGTTTCTAGAAATCACAGGATATTTGGGGAGACAGGTAGGCCTCGCAGCACGCTCTGGATTGTTAGGCCGGTAGGTCAAGGTGAAACTCACCTGAATAATTCTGATAAGTGGGGTGATTGTTAATTATACTTGTGTAACAATTCTGTAACCATGATTTATAGATGATTGTATATGATCATAAGCTATAACAAGAACAATGTCTAGAATCTACAGTTGGGTGAAATCAAAAGAACAATGTAAGTTTAATGATTAAACCTTTAGTTATGTAATTTGAGGGATAAATACATGTCGATTGAGCCCCTATGGCAGAGTTGGATTTGCGCTTCTAGCCCCTAACTCTTGGGCCCTAATAAAAAAAAGCACCACACATAATTACTCGTCATTATATGGTTTTGTCCTTGAATGCTAACAGTGGGAAGTGTTAGGCTGCCACAACAAGAATTAGTGTTCACAGTCCAGCTTGACCTAACAATTCCAAGGGGGTATCCTACTCCCTGGTGGCTGAAGTGTAGCATATTTGCAGTTTATTTCTGCCATCATAAAACACTGTGGCAGAAGGCTTCTTGAAAATGATAACTGAAAAACATAAAGCCACCTCATGGCAGTAGTTTAATGCAATTCTATGTACACTGTAGAATGAAATGTTGCAAGGATCTTGGTAGCTCAATACTTTCTCTTTTTTTGACAGAGAATATACATATAAACATAAACATAAGTATAAATAAAAATATAGATATAAAGATCTGCCACTTAAATGACAGCATTGTAAGGGTTGCTCCATTAGAGTGGCAGTATGACTTCCCATTGCAAGATACCTGTTGCAACACATCGATTCAGACTGATCCAAATAGGTGACTTGCAATGAAAATTGCCTCTCCTGCAGTACATTATTTTCTCTCCCTTTTATTAGATTTCTTTTCATTTAACAAAAACAAGATTATTATTAAAAATTATTAAAAATGCATTTCTGGAAGGTAAGGGATGGATTGTGAAGGAAGGTTCTGCAGAGCTCCTCTGCATCCTGCTGCCCATACAGCAACAGGCAGCTCCTGTACATGAGGTCGGGCACAGTTTACTGCTGGAAAAGCTGCCCCTTTGCTTTTCTCCATCACTAGGCCTCTCCACAACCCTCAGGCTGTCTGCAGGCTGCCTTTGCCTGGTGTTTGAGGGGCTGCTAATTGGTGCTGGAGTGAAAGGAAAGTGTTCTGCAGGCAGGGTAGGCACCTAGTGGGAGCTGGGGGCACAGAGAGGGGCTTTGTGAGGGACAGGGGCAGAGCAGGGGTCAACCTTGAGTGCCTGTGGTTAGTGAAGCCTCCTTTAGTGAAGAAGGAGGGGTGTTGAGGTGGAGTTCTGCCTGCCTGTGCACACCACTGCATGATTTCCACTCTTGTAAGCCTAGGGACTTGGAGGGCATGGTTTTGGGGTGGGTTTTTTTTGTTTGTGTTTTGGTTTGGTTTGGTTTGGTTTTTTTAAGTTTTTTGTTCCTGGTGTGAATATTTCAAGAGACAATTAGACCCCAGTTCCCTACAGGAATCTTTCTAATCAGCCTCTAAGAGAAGTTTTTGCTGTAGCTCTTGCACACAGGAAAAGGGAAGGTTGCTACTGCGGCAGTGAACATGCTGGGATTCCACCTGCTTCATACTGTTTATAAAATTTCTGTTCATGGGAACAATTTCCCATCTGGGCTTCATACCTTGCAGTTGATCTCTCTTTTTGGGTATGATTGTGAACAACTAAACGTCCAAACCAAGTCTGTATCTCAGTATAATATTGAGAACTAAGCAGAATATCAGTGTCACTTGGATTTAGCTCTTATGAACAATGAAGCAAAACAGTGCACAACAGATTCAGCAGACCTAACTAAATTCCAGTTAGTCCAGGGAAAGAGCTCATTGCTTAATCCTTGGAGCTGCATGACCATATATATGATATATATGGTCTATATTCATGGTATATATAACTTGTACATAATAAGATGATGGTAGAGAGAAGGGAAGAAAAAGCAAATGACCCCATTCCTTTGACTCTCTGCAGACTGGCTTTTTCAAAACATGTCAGACTACAGATTTCATCTACACCAACACATACATTTGAAGAAGAAAGTATCTCAGATGAAATTGTTTCAAATTTACATTCTTTCAGTCAGCCTCCAGTTAAGGCTTTAACTACCCACAGAACAGTGTATGACTTTGGAGAGCTTTATGCAATCTGACTTTTATGTCTCACTTTTCAACATGGCCTGAAATTGCAGTATCTGAGGTAAACAGAAAATGATCTGTGTTTGGATTTAATTTTTGAGCAAATCATAATGACAATTAGAACAAGTCCTGAAAGTTGGCTGGGGCTAGCTGACTAACATTCAGCAGAGGAAAGTGTACATGACTTCAAACCTCATTGAATTTCTCAGAGTCTGAAACCAAAAGGGTGGATGTGGTGACAAAGAGAAAAAATATTTTACTGGAGCTAATGCCATCAACTCAGCAGCACCAGGGCTTATTTTAAATCTCAGAACAGTAACATTTTGAAGTCAAATCTGATTTGCTTTCAAAAAGTCAAACCCTTTGAAGAATTTAAAAAGCCTCTCTGGGTCCATCTGAACTATGTATGAGAGCCTAAGTTTGTACCCACCTGAGCTTGGCATGACTTGGCAGTCTGGGAGACTTCCTAACTATCATTAGGGAGATTGGTAGAAATTGTGTGGCTGTAGATGGGTTCAGCAAAGTCTGCACTTCAAAAAGTTAGGCTGTTGAATGGCCACGCAGGCATGTAAAAGTTTCAGATACACTTTCAAAATCCAGTCAGCTTCAGGTGGATGAATTATGCTGGAACCTTTTGTCTTATTAATCATCACTGGAGGGTTAAGCAAGATAAAGTCCGTGCAAATTGTCTCACAGACATAAGAATTCAGCAGTAATATTGTCAATTCTGGTATTCAGACATTAATCTTGAGATTCCAGTAATTTATTTTTGGGCAGGTTTTTCATCCTATTTTTACTTTTAATGCCAAGATTGCTCATTGTCTAAATCTTCCAATTTTGCTGAGAGTTTCCATATGAGAGCTGAAATATATTCAAGGAAATAGAGTTTTAAGGAAAACTTTGATGATCACAAACCAATATAATAATACATAATATTTTAATTGCAGCTTCAATTAATTTTGTTCCCTCATAAGTGAAATTATTTTAGTGTGTAAAATTATCACAATCAGATGCAAAAATCCATCTGAGAAACCCCCAAAACCCAGTAACATGTAAATAGTCCTGTTAAGTCTAAGAGTGAAATATTAGATCTGTGATTTCAGTATGGAGAGCCATCAGGAGACAGTTTCAAGATTAGGAACAGCAATCATTGGGTGAAATTAGCAAGTAGGACCTTCAAAATTAACAGCTAGGTGGTGAGTCTTCACATAATATGTATTTAAGCTAAGGATCCTAACTCAAGATGTTAAGGATGATAAAAGTTCTCTTCCCTCAAGGAAGCATCAGAAAAGATCTTTTAAAAGGTCACTGAAAGCTGTTAAATATGTGGAAACCATGAGGCAGAAAATGTTTCAGTCACATGAAGCTGGAGGTTGGGTGAGTACATGCGGAAAGTCCCACAAAAACTAGTCTTTTTTATATTCTGCTCTGTCATTCACTTTTTGGAGACTCGGGGAGATAGGAAACTCAATTCAATGGGTCATTAATCCACTGTGGTTGCTCTTCTGCCCTGAAACTGAAAGCCTGGATTCTGTAACTCTTATCTATGGCAAGAGAGAGAGAGGGGCAAAACACCTCCCCAGCAGGGAGACATTAAAAAAGCTGAGGATCTTCTGCTGACAAGAGGATGCTGAAAGAGCTTTTGATTATCTCAAATCTTGTGATTGTAAGTTATTATTTATCAAATCCTGGAATTCTAGATGTTTGGGTTTGTTTTTTTTCTTTTGAAAAAGAGACATTTTAAAACATATTAAAGAAAACACTTTTCTTTCTTGAAGGATAGTAAACTTCTACAATTTGTTGCTCCAGGAGGTTGTGAAGGCAAATATCAGCTGCAGTTTCATGGAGGCAGCAAACAAACTCATTAACAAGACTTCCTTCACATTCTAAATTCTAGTATGCAAAGATGCTCTAATATCCTACCACAAAAAATTGTGGGTGATAGGCAGCACTGAAGCATCTGATGGCAAAGTGGCAAAAGGCATGTTCCACAAATAATATTTCCTCTTGTCACTTATTGCAACAAAATGCTGGCCAAGGTCTTGGATCTGACCTAGCAGGGAGTCCTTCCTCACTAAACCAAGCATGGGTCTTGCTGCATCTCATGAAACAATGCTATGGAAAACTTGCCATAGAGGAATTCAAGCACTTGCCCTTTTTTTGTAAACAGATTGTAATGATGGTGTGGTCACTTTAGTACAAGGCTAAGCCTGGATGCAAAAGTACAGCTTGTAATTTCTACAGAACCCCCATAAATGTTAATTTCAATGGTGCTACCAAATAGCTATAGAAATAATGTTATCATCTCTTTAAAAAATCAGTTTACTAATCTGTTTGCCACTGCTTGTTTTTCTGCACTTACGAAATTCTATGTCTCTTTGACATCATAGTTAGTAGGTCATGCAAATTTTAAAGATATCTTTAATTTCTTTGATATTTAGAAGAAATACAACATGGACCAGGCTTAGTAGATTCCAGATCTAAATGTTGTCACTTCGGTTATATTGTTCTAAACCATTAAAATGAAAGGAATAGAAGAGGAACCATAATTCTGTCATTGAGAGAAATTTAAAATGCTTTTCTCTGTACAATACAATTGTAATAGGTCTCCTGAAACACTAGGTAGTCCCTCCAGCTGTCACTGGAATAATTATGTTTCAGATATATGTTAGCAGAACAGAGAACTACTACTAAATTTAGAAATTAGTGTTAGTCATAAGAGGAAGAGCTTTCTGGGAAAGCTGAGAAAGAAACATTTTAAAAAAGAGCTTTATTGATTGAATTAATTTCCTTAGAGGGTCGGATTCTGGTTCAGAGAATGAACCCTGAAACCATCCCTACTTTCTCTCCTGAGATGAGATGTGTGTTCTGTCCAGGAGACCATGCAATCATCCTCTGATAGGGGCTGAACACTATTTTTAATATCTGGTTAAGCCATTCTCATGTACCACTATGCTTTTCAGGATCATCAAATATTTATCTCCACTGATGCATCAGAACATGTGATCAGCAGTGCTGAGATGTGCCTCTGATGAAAAGCATATGGAAAAATTCAGACTTCCTCTGCCAGAATGCTTTTGAATGTGTTGTATATGTTTTTGTGTTGGTGTTTTGTTTTTTTTTAATTTGTAAATTAGATTGATCGCTTTTAAGAAAAATGTTCTGTTTTCATTACTTCTGTATCCTGAGATATCTTCCCTAAGCCTGAGGTATGTTCCCTAAGTCATACAGATAAATAATAATGGAACTAGTTTTAATGAGCACAAATATCTATAATGTGTATTCTTGGCATATGTTATGAAATTTAGTCAATTTAACTGCTTGAAGATGTAAGGCGATGTGAATGGTATAACACTAAATTTTGACTTCAGTCAGAACAAGTTTCCTTCAGTGAGGCCAAAGAAATCTAAGTCACTGAGACAAAGTCTCAGTATGAAATGCTATGCATATCCAATTACATGATACTTTGTGTAAGCATAATTTGTTTAATGAACTGTAAAAAAGACCTAGGGGTAAAGTCAGGTGTATTGGAAACTGTTGTGCCATCTTAGAGACCACAGGCTAAAATAAAGTTTCTTCCTGTGCAACTGGTTAGGCTCATATTAGGTGAATTTTTTATGCTTACTCTGCAGCCAAATGTATTTGTGGTGCATATATTCAGCACATTTTTCCATTAAGTGAAATCTGATGATTTAGCTAAAATGATGTTGCTATGTTGCAGCTTAATCAGAGGTGATAGGGACTTCAAGAATAGCTTTTCTGTTGCAAAAGGACTTCACTTCTGTAAGGTGAGCCTGAGGTAATTAGCATGGGACACACTTGTCCTGCTGATACCACCACATCTAGTGAGTTGAAGTGTATAGACCCTTTACAGGCTTCAGGGAATTCCTTCCCCCAACCACATGACAGGTCTTTGAACTTGTTTGAACCCATGAATTGATAACTTCTGCTGACCAAAGGTTGTGCACTTGTCTGGAGAAGTCTGTTGTTTCACCACTCGTCTGCAGGCTTGCTGTGAGGGAGCAGTATTCTTCTGCTTTGCAGAAAAGAGGCCATCCATCCTGAAACTTCCAAGCTGCCTACAGATAACTTTGTTGCTGAATAGTTTATAATCACAAAAATACTCCTTCATTTTGCATTGTAGTGCTCACTCTGGTGTACGTTCTTCTTTGTGATGCTTGAGTCTCCATAGGAAAGCTCTCAATAGAGGCTGGTTTTGTGCACTAATTGACCTTGATGAGGGGCAAGGAGAGACAAAGGTGACTGTGCTTCGAAGGCTGTTGACATCTTTAATTCACCAGGACTTAAAGGCAAGATATTTCTATTTCATACTTGTTTGCTGATACTAGAGTCTTGGGAACATTAACACTTATGGGTCTGAAGCATTAAATTGCTGAAGTTCTAGATAGTTTAAAACTCCAATATTACTTAGCTTTATTAGCTTTCATGTTCCCAAGAACAAACATAATCTGTGCAGAGTGTTACCTCTTTAATCAGCTTTAACTTATATACCCAGTAGCTCTGCAATAGATTTTGAAACATAATGCCACCATTGGCATAATTTCAATATTATAGTTCCTCAGAGATATCTGTTTTTAATCAATTTTGGAAGTAAACAAAGCACAAGACTTTCCCACAGTAGCAAGCCCACATCTCCTTTTTCCAATTAGGGTTTTTCCTCTATGTATTTCTGTTCTAACTGATACAAAGTTAATGCCCTCTTTACCTGTGTTTCTCATGTTTTCATAACAAATAGTTGCAAGAAGATACATGACATTTTAGCTAAATACTTCTTGGAGAGAGTATATGTTTAAAATTTAAGTTTAAAGAAATCAGCTGCTTTTCTTTCATACCATGTCTTTTATCTTTAGCCATCCGGAATTAGTCGTAAAAGCGTAAAGTTGTTTATTGCCATCTACTCCTTTCTATGCTGTTTAAGCCAGAACTATGTGTAGGGACACAAACTTTGCAATCAAATTTCCAAAATCCCTATCTAGATTTTAAAAAGTTTATTTTAGATATCTAGATGAGAAATTATTTGCTATGTGGAATTTCTAAGCCCTTCAGAAGTTCTAAAAGAGAAAATAAAGCGCTTGGTACTGTTCTGTCAGTAGGCACCTAAAAAGGGGTTGTGGTGATTCACAGAATCCTGTTAATAAAATACTAACTTCTTTTTATCAACTCTCCCTGCTGATCTTAATTTATATTAAATTCCTTTGTATTCAGACCTTGAAAATTTCTGATCTGCACATTTCTTTGGCAATTGGAGGGAAAACTACAAAATCCACAAGGTGTTCCTAGGGAGCTTTCTGAGAAAGCCCAGATTTAGGTAGGAATTCAGCATCAGAGGTTGATTTACAAAGCATGTCATGAGCATGCCACTGATATCTCAGGAATTAGAGATTCTGAGAGAAAGCAATACTCACTTACCATGTTCATCCAGTAGTATGTTGTCAGGTTTGATGTCCCTGGAAAATAAGGAAAGGAAAACATTACATTTTGTACCCAAAGGAAATCTGCAATTTTAAAGTTTCCCCATTTGGGTATGAGGTCTAAGTCACTTAAATCATTACAAACCCAATGGAAGCCATATAATACATAAAGGCAAATGATTTTCATCTACATATTTTTGCTGCCCTGAGAAAATATGCAGACTAAAGAGGCTCTCTGGGTTTCCATTTATTGTGGTTTTGCTGTCACATGCTTAGCATTGACATGGGTCTGGTTTTCAAGATTATGTGCTTTATTCTTCATAGCAGCAGTAAAAATGAGAAGGCAGATTTGCATCTAGAAGGTGCCTGATTGCTTCAGGGACTCCACATTTGACAGAAATCATTTAATTGGAAACATAGGTGGTTTAACCTGTCTGCCAGACCCTGGCATGCATGGTCACTCACACACAGCAGGGTCCTGTGATCTGTCTTACGCTAATTGAGTATGTGCAGCAGCTCTGCTTTCGCTCCCAAATCTCCACTTGGCTGTCTGCAACCAAGTACCATTGTGGGGAAAGAAGCAGGGATAAGGGAAGGTGGACATTATGACAGGCTGAAGCCTCAGCTCGACTCTGTCATTCTTGGCATAAGAGAGCAATATTGTCCTAGGGAGTTGCACTTTCAGGATTATTTTCCGTTGACCTAAATTCATGCTGCTGTGTGGAGAGATGGAAACAACTTTTCCCCAACACTATCAGGCCTTCTCACCCTCTTTCTTGGTCCAGAATGATTGCCACTGGTGTGGACCTGTTCAGGGAAAATTCATCTCTTCACTCTGCTGGCTGGATTGGGCCCTGGTTTGGCTCACTCTGTGGCTTGGTGAGCATGATCTGGCAGTGTTGTGTGGCACTGCCTTGTCACTGGCAGTTTGCACTTCATGCAGTTTTGAAACTATTCTTGGGGAGGCACTGCCAGAGTGGCAGAGGCATCTGACTACCTTGAGCAATAGTTTTGGCCCTTGGGCTGAATTTTCCACTTATTTCAAAACACAAAGAACCATAAACTGGCAAAATAAGCTCTTGAATGTCTGCAAATGAACTGCAAACACTCTCACCTCTGTAATCTCTTTTAGATAAGAGATGGCTTGATTTTTCCAGTTTTCCTAGGAAAGTTTTTTAACAACGTGCCCATTAATGGAATAATCAAAAAAGTGAAGTGTTGCAAAAGGAAAATGTGTTACACCAGAATCTTTTTTTTTTTTCAAATTTAAAGTAGAGAGTGACTTCTAAAGTAAACATTGTACAGGAATGAAATAGCAATAGCAATTATAATATGTTTATTACTTGCATGACATGAGCTCAGTCATCACCTAAATCTCACATCTTTGCTGGCAGAAGAAGGAAACCTGCACTTTCCTTAGCATTCTGGATCCCACACTTTACAGCCCTTGCTGAGAATCATATGAAATTATGAAGTATTCTAAGAATCTTTTTATAATTTGTGGAGTGGCAGCTGAGGAAACACAGGATAAATAAAAAATTAGTTAGAATAATTCTCTGCACATTTGGAAATAATGTAGAATGCATATACATGTATGTCTGTGTAAGGAACAGGATCTCATTATGAATAACGATCTGGAATGGAAATTTAAAGTTATACCAATATTTCAGTGTGAAATACTGTCTTCTGCACAACTTGCAGGCTACCTATAACTGTCTGATTCAGCAGCAGTTCTAGCTATTTGTGTGATAAAAGAAACATCTGTCCTAGAGCCTATTTCACCCAAAATCTCCAGACTCTGAGTTCTGTCTTTCCTATTCCCTGTAATCACCTGGTGTAGCATTTATCATGTTATAATCTTTCCTTCCCTGATTTCATGTGGGTAAGGTTGTGAGACAAACCGTAGGAATAAATAAATTTGTTTTTATTATGAAACATGGTTGTGTCTTGTTTGAATTTGGAATTTTGTGTTTTGTAGAATTTGGTTGAATTAGCATAGGAGATTCTATGCAATTCTAAATGTAATGTTATATCTAGTCTCTCAACTGATGAGACAATTTTTGAAAGAGCTACTGCTCAGATGGTTTCTATATTTGCTAGTGACAATATGGTCTTTGGTGTCTGGTAACTGTTTTGTGATAAGATTTGGAATTGTGATTTCCTGTTGAATGCTCTTTGTGGTTGATTCATGACTTGAAAATACAGCAATAACTTTCCATGGAAGTAAGTAAGCAATAGTTTGGCAGCTTAATTAAAAATTTTAAACTTTGTCTTCACAAAGTTTAACAAGCACAAACTGACTCCGTACTTCTTGGATTGGTAAAAAGATTGGGCGTCATATACAAGTACATTTGAGTCTTTTGGTGGCTTCCTAAAATCAGTGATACATAAAACACCACGCCAAACTCTCTTCCTCAGTTTAAGAAAATTAAGAACTAGAATTATACAGTCATTAGCACTTCACCAAGAGTAAAACTGATCGAAAGGAGAAATTCATCTTTATGTGCTACTGCCATGTGTATAACAATACAGCACCCAGGGATCGCTCATTACATGACACTGCTCTTTCTATCTTTTTTTTTAAGAGGATCAGTTCAAACAATTTGAATACCTGCTATGACATTGTGTCATTAAACAGAATATACATTTTTATAGCCACCAGAAAAGACATTGACAAATCCACTTGACAACTGTATGTATCATCAAATATATTCTTCATTCAATTTGTGTCTGTAATGTTCAGAAAGTTGAGTGGTAAAATTAGATCTGTGCTTATCTTTCTGTGACTAATTCAGGCAGTGGCTGATATTTGATACAGATGTGCACAAACCGTAAAGCCTTTCCCACCTAAGGGATGTTCTCCACTGTTGGCTTTGCTCACTTTGCTCAGAGGCAGGATGTAGCTGGGGGCAGGCACGCAGGGCATATGGCCGTGCACACAGCAGAGCAGCTCCTCAGTCCCTGAGGCAACATGATGGACTCATAACCTCCCCTCAGATCTCAAACAGGCCATTTTAAACTGCTTTAACTGCAAGTAAAAGTCATGGGCTGTCTTCACCCAGAAGGCAAACAAATTTATGAAGTGAGACACTGCTGTTTTGGGGTCACACGCCTGGAGACGCGCGAGACACACGGATTCACATGGCAGGTGAGAAAGACAAGCACAGGATCACCGTGCAGAGTGTGCCTTCCAGCAGCTCTCTGCTGGGTGATTGTCCCCAGTTTACAGCATGCACTAAAAGCTCTGTTCTCCAGAGGCAGCTAGGGGAAAGCTCTAAAGACTGCAGAGGAGCAAGGGAGCTGCTCTGTCCTTGCACTGACTGCTGCCAGCCAGGTGCAGGACAGAGAAGGCTCAGTGGGGTCGAGGAGAAGACTTGGCAGGTCCAGGTGCATCAGAAGTTACTGGATGTATTCAGAACTGAGGGCTTCTGGAGTCTGTTATATTTTGTTCCTTGAGATAAATACTCAAATTAAATTCACTAAACCATTGTTTTAGTGAATTTAAAAGATAAATCCTTTTTAGCTGAGCAATTGAAATTCAAACATACAATGTAAGTGAAATTCTGGTTTGACTCTACATCAATTTTTCTGAAAAAAATTTCCCATTAGCAAGATGTTTAAACAGCTGGTCATGAAACACAGCACCTTAACTTCAAGATTTTCCTGTTATACACATCCCTAGCTAAGAGAATTAATTGAAACACTAATTTCATAATCCAAGTACTTTGAACCAGCTTATGGGAGAAATTGAAGGACTTTTGCAAGGATCACACTCACCTTGGTTGGATTCAGACATGCCCTGGGCTTCTCTCTGACCATGCATCAAGCAATGATCAGCAGAGATATGGAAGCATCCTTGACACTGATTTCATAAGTACAGCTTTTTCAGTCTGTACCACTACTACTCCAACTATTTTCGTGTGTAGAAATATAAGAGCCACATAGAAATGAGAGTAGAGAAACCTTCAAAGTCTTTTGCTCAGTGACAGGACAAGGCATAACTAACATAGAAGCTGGCTCAAGAAAGTCAAAAGTCCAAACAATTGAAGAAAAAAAAGAAAAAAACAGTCCCACAATTTAATTGCCACTTGTTAATATTGCGTGTGAAACCATTTCTAGATTTCTTCAATTGCCTTAGCTACAAATATCAAAATAAAGCTGCCTGAAGGATGAAAGTTGAGTAGGAAGACGCTGTGTATAATTTCCAAGTAGGAAAGAGTAATCTATAATATCTATAATATCTAAGATGTGTGTGCATCCCATGCGCTTGCAGATTTTCTCTCTGCATGGAGTAAAACCATGCACACAGCTCAACTCATGTTCACTGCATACCCCAGTCAGAGTGTCCTCCCTGGGAAGGGCCACAATGGCTGTAAAGGACTTAGGTTCAAGGATCTGCATCTCTTCCATCAGCTTCTTTCTGATGTTATTAAGTGAAGTAGAAACAGGTTTCTAAATCAAGAGGTGGAGAAGTCATGCGGTCTTCATCCTTGTTGGTTTTCAAGACCTGACTGGATAAATCCCAAATAACCTGTTCTGATATGAAGGCTGACACTGCCTTGGGAAGATCATTATAGCGAAGGCCTCTGGAGGTCCCTTCCCCTGGAATTAGTCTGGGTCTATGAAAAATAATGTATCCAAGTTCAAAGACTGTCTTACTTCCCCTCCTTTCGACTGCAAGGAAGTTCATGAAAGATTGAAGGAACCAGTGAGAGAACTGTGTATGTGGAATTTAGTGAGTCTTTGATATAGTCCACAGCAGTTGGCAGCTAGTGAAACCTTTCACCTCTTAAATTCTATCGTGGGGCTTGAATGCTCATGAAGAAAATAGTTGGAATAAATAGCATATCTTCATCTTGAAATTAGGTTAAAATTGAAATGCCCTGCAGTTCAGCATTAGAGAGGTGTAACACAATATTTATTAGCTATATAAGTGGTAAGAGAATGAAGATTATATCACCTGAAGAGGACTCTGAGAAATCTCAGTAGGAATGACCAATTCTAGATGACTGTATTGCCAGTATCAGATAAAATGACAGGAATTATATGTATATGTATATGTATATTTACATCAAAAGGGAAGAATTTGAATTTGTCACCTGGATTAATGACCATAAATGACCTTCCAGAGATCACACTTTTGTGTCCCTTATTAGATTAAATAATTATAAAACAAAGACAGAAAAACATGTGATGATGCCACTTGCTCTAAAGCCTGAAATTCAGTTCAAAAAAAGTTTCATGTAATATAGTCAATCAGGACTTCATAACTTTTTGTCTCTGTTTTTACTGACTGGACTTGAAACATCCATCTACAAAAGAAAGTATCTCTGGTGAATTCAACTATGAATTGCCCTGTTTTCTCAAGAAAAAGTTGATGGCTGGTTCATTGGCTACCACATCATATTGATAACCACTAATTTTAAGTAGGTTACAGAAAATTATTGAAAAAAGGTGCTATGCAGTAATTTAAAATAACATAGGTCCTTTTGGTTATATAATTTCTTAGGATCTGTAAGAAAACAGTCAACGAAAAAATCTAAGACAAAAAAAATGCCTTGTGAATAAAGAACAAATAGATTAGATTGCTTAGTTAACAGCAGAGACAAATAATAGTATCTACATGGTCAAAAAAACTTCCCTATTTGCTTTTGGAACATGAATGTGGATTCATATTCCATAAAACCAAAGTAAGCTGAACAAATCCTGTTTTATTTATACAACAGAGAATTAAACTCAAGTTGATTACAAGACATAATTTCATAAAAATGCTTCTAAGGCTTAAGCAACGATTTAGCCATTGATATGAATAACAGAACTACCACCTAGAGTTACTCCAGCTAAGATTAATCTAATTGATTAAGGAAAGCACTTCTACAGCAAGTACAGACACTGTCTACCCTTCACATTTTTGAAACACCTCTCTAATAATACCAAACACAAGATCTATGCTTTTCCTTAAACCTGTGAATATTGAAAAACTATCACTGTCCATCTGTTTTAGTCTGCCTTTCAGTTTTGCAGCAAACTTATACACACCACAGGCTTCGTTTCTGCCATGTTTAATTCTGTGATTTTTTGCTTTTGCCTACATTTTATCGTTTTATCAAAAGATTTCAGGTGTTTCCAACACAGGTGTTCTTTGCCAGTCCAAACAGCTTTTTATTATGATCAATATATTAAATATTTCCACTTATAATAGCTCGGTTAAAACTGGCCCACAACAGGTTTACACTGGGCCCTGGGGAAATTCTCAAGCAAACATCACTTCCATGGTTGGTATTTCCTGTTCACCTAATGCCAATCAATCTCAAACCAGCACAATAGGTCTGACCCCAAATTTACATGTGAATCACTGAAAATTAGTTGGTGACAGCGAAGGCAGCCCATGTCCTTGCAGAATGCTAAGGGTTTTTTTCTCAAAGAAAGTTTCAACACATCCACAGAGAAATTAAATTAGATGGATTTTGCATTTTAATAAGGATGCAAAAGAAGCAGGATTCAGACAAAAGCCCTTGAGGTCAGTGAAGGATTACGATGGCTTTAGCTGACATTGTTTCCACTCTGATAAAGGTTTTCTGGTACATTTTTCTCTTTCATGCCAACAATCCAACTGTTGTGTAGGATAAACCTTAAAATACTGAGTTAAAGGCTTTTCTTAATCATTCAGTTTGTGTCTAATGATATTTTTTCCTTATATAGAAAAGGGCTTTAAGATTAATACTAGATGCACCGTAATTCTCAACAGCCATGAAAGGGGCAAAGAGCTGGGAAATAAAAGTTTCAGCTACGGATTATTTGAGTTCACATGAGACATCACTGGATCAGAGCACTGAAGT
>VXBQ01000484.1:265413-278183 GCA_013400175.1 Phainopepla nitens | reverse complement strand
GGCGTCCGTCCCGCAGCTTCACCCGCCGCGCCTCGTCATTGGTCACTGCGCGGGGCCACGCCCCCGGGGCGCGCGCGGGCGCCAACCTGCCTGACAACAGGGCGGCGGCGCGCGGGGGGGCCGCGGGGGGCTCGGTGTCGGAGCGCCCGCCTGGGCTGAGCGGGGCGGCGGGATCGGTGCCTGCCTTCTCCACCAGCGGGACTTGCCTGCGTCCCTGCAGGTGCCCGTGAGGCCTCCAACGCCGCCTAAGATCCGGCAGTGTGTGTTTTATAGAACCATAGGATCGTTAAGGTTGGGAATGACCTTACTTTTAAGGTGATCAAGTCCAGGCGTCAACCAGCAGCACCACCTTGCTTACCACTGAACTATGTCCCCAAGTTCCACCTGCCTTTTGAACACTTTTAGGGATGTTGATTACACCACTTGCCTGGGAAGCCTGTTCTAATTCATGACTGTTTTTTCAGTGAAGACATTTTTCTAATCAAAACCTCCCCTGGTGCAACTTCAGGCCATTTCCTCCTATCCTGCTTGTTGGCTGGGAGAAGAGGCCAATCCCCGTCTGGCTGCAGCCTCCTTCCAGGCAGTTGTAGGGAGCGGTAAGGTAAGGTCTCCCCTGAGCCTCCTTTTTCCCAGGCTGAACACTCCCAGCTCTCTCAGCTGCTCCTCACAGGACTGGTGTTTCAGACCCTTCTCCTTTGCCCTTCTCCGGGCACACTCCAGCCCCTCAGTGTCTTTGTTGCAGTGAGGGGCCCAGAACTGGACATGGCACTCAAGGTGTGGCCTCACCAGTGCCCAGTACAGGGGGACAATATCTGCCCTGGTCCTGTGGCCACGTTATTCCCAATCCTGCCCAAAGTGCTCTGGGATGGACGTGTGTGAGATCCAGGGTGGGAGCTGTGCCTCAGCCTTGGCAAATCTCCCTGGCTCCCTGCGGAGCCGCAGCTGTGGCTGAGCGTGGCTGGCACGGGCGCCTGCTGGAAGGCTCGGGTGACACACACCTGAACAAGCAGCCTCTTGTGCCCCACAGCTGGCACAGGACACCCACGGTGCGTGTTGAGCGCCCTGTGTCTTAAAGGCAAGAACAAATTCTGGCCAGCCAGGATGCTTTTGGCCTTCCCTCACAAAGCCTCCTGAAATTACCTGTGCCCAAAAAGGTGGTGACCTCCCCTGGCTCCAGCCCCTTGGCCCCTCAGGGCAGCCTTCCTGGTTTCAGGATGTCACTGTCGGGTTGACATGCATGTCCCTGTTGGAGACCACCCAGCCGTGGTCAGCAGCACATCACCTGTGGGCAGCAGGTTACCTGCCTTGCCTGGTGTACAGCTTTTGTCTGTTTTTGGTGGGCTTTTACCTGGCTTCAATGGGCTTTTCTCAGGTGTCAATGTGGTTTTGACTTGTTTCTTGTTAAGAGGGCATGGGCTAGTTAAGGCAAGGACTCATTAATTTATTTATTTACACTGGAGAAAGAAACAACAGAGCTGAAATGATAGTTTAGCATTAGGGTAGTTCTTGCAGGCCCCTTGTGTTGAGGACATGAAAACTGAAGGGTAGCACTGTGTTTATTTCATGTACCAAAGGGAGGGGAAAATCATACATATCTTTAACTTCATTATGAGTCAGCAGTCTAGGATAAAGCAACTCCACTGCGAATAATGTATCTTAACATCTTACACATGCTCATCTGACAAAGTTAAGCTCAGTACAGCTATACGTACATCTTACTGAAAAACAATCAGCAGGTCTGCCCCCATTAAGACAAAGCTAGTGATATTACAAAGAGACAAATATTAAAAGTTTTTAAATATCACCTTTCTCAGGAGAGAAACAGTGATCCAAGCTAGAAATGGGCTCAAACTTTGTTCTACAAAAATAAGGTGCTAATGGGAGCCTGTCTCTAAATAAAACATCTTGGGGTTTGGACAAAGGGACAGTGTAATAGTGGTGTAAACACTTTACAACATTTGCTTACCTTTCTCTGTGTGTCCTTTTCAGATCAGAGGGACTCCACATCTTCACAATGGTATTCTGTTCAAGAATTTCAAAAGAGGATATAGGCTGCTTGGGGTTTCTCTAATACAGAAAAATAGGTTAAGATGCTTGCTTCTCAGAAAAAGGTAGCTACCAGATTTACAACAGCTGCCAACAGGCTAACATGGCCTGGCCTTTGTGCTTTGTCCAGAAACTCTTGCCAGCTGCGCAGGTGCTTGGTTTCATAATGCTTATTGCATAAAAACTGGCCACAGTGTCAGCTTTCTTTGTGTTCCTGCATCTTTCCTACCAGTTGACCAAGCTTTGGCTCCCGTTCTCTCTGCAGGCATTACTGGTCCTCCCAAAGATTGAGTTGCAGCATGCATTTTCCTACTAAGAGCTGTGCTTGTGCTTACTCCCCTTCAGTATTGGTCGGCACATCCCTGTTTTACAAAGCCCCCGTGAACAGAAGCCCTCCCTAAGCCGTGAGCCTGGTGGGTTGCTTCTGTTAATAGGATGTTTTTGGCTGCCAGCACAGACACATGATCATCTCATTCTGCCTGAATAAGTTAGTGGAGCTGCAGCAATTATGGATACGTGTGATCTTAATGTGTCACAAACACATGGTAAAACTCAGCAGCACAAAATGTATTTGCTGATATCTACTGCACAGAGTTATACAGTTAGGTCTCTGAGTGTACAGCCTGGTTTTTGCTTTCTTTTTCATGCAAGCAGATTTATTTAGTAGAATGTACAAGAAAAGAAAAGAAAAGAAAAGAAAAGAAAAGAAAAGAAAAGAAAAGAAAAGAAAAGAAAAGAAAAGAAAAGAAAAGAAAAGAAAAGAGAAATATCCTCAAAGCAATCAACATGAAATGGGACATTGTTACTTTATTCATCATTTCAGCTTGTGGTCAGTCTAGAAAGCTCTCTAGACTGTATTTGTTCCACATTTAATTTAGGTGCCTTCTTTTTGTTTTTCTTCCTTTCACTGTATCTGTTTTTTTTGTGGGGTGGTTTTGTTTATGTCATGCCACTTGCATGTTCCAGCAGAGAGTACCTGCACTACCTACAACAAATGGAGATTTCACAATATAAAGTGTGTAGAGGCAGTTCTGGTTTTGTTGTCAATGACAGTGTGTAGGAAAGACACTGGAAATTGTGAGTAGAGGCTTAACAGGAAAGAATGGGTCCAAACAATGGATGGATGAGTGTACCATGTGAAATGGCATCCCCAGGACAAGCAGGTGGGTTGTTAAAAGGATAATGAGATTATAAAAAAAAGATGGATAGATAGATAGATAGATAGATAGATAGATAGATAGATAGATATGTATATATGTATGTGTGTATGTATATATCATATAGCAAGCACCAGAAGTGGTATCTGAAGAGGGGATTAATAGCTTGACTGCAGGACAGCTACAACAGTAAAATAGTAGGTACCTAGTATAGTTCCAGTAAATATTAGGCATGTCTTCACAGACAGCTAAGTGTTAAACTGTGCTGCTGTGGACACATCCTAGATCTTGAGCAAATGTGCCCTGGCAGCAAGGGATGCTTCTCATCTCAGAAGAAGCAGGATAATGTTTGCACTGGCACATATATGATTTTCAAGGGTCCTGTCACCACCATCACAATTCCAGAAAAGTTTGGGACTTCATAGGCCCTGTTTTTATCTTAGAGGTTTCCTAATGTATTTCTAAATTTTGGTTTTGTGCAATTATTTTTTAAAACTACAACTGTCCAGGTGAAGCTGCCATTACCATAAAAGTTGCCAATACCAGGTCGCTACTACCTCAAGGTAGAAACACTTAATGTCTTCAAGGGGATCTCAAAACACTACTGAACACCTGAGGGAAATGGGGAGGTTATGTGGCTTGCCCAGCATCACACAGTAAGCTGAACCAGAGGCAAAAGAGTGAAATCCCAGTCCTTTATCCCTGGGAGTCATGTGCAAATCTGAAGATCTCCACACTATTCCTGTGCCTGTGATTATAGGCAAACCAGAACCAAAACCCAAGCCTGCTTCAGGTGACTGTAGTATTTTATTGCTGGCAGGGGAACTCTAATTTTTAGGCAACGGACCTGAAGCTTGATGGTGTTTTACTAAATCACTAGGCTAGGGTTTCAAGTGTCAGCCACTGTCACCCCATCAAAGGATGCTGAGCGTGTTTCCTCAGTGTGCATCTTTAACCCCTCAGCCACAGCTGTACTCCCTCCAGGAGCTGGTGGGCTCTGATTGCCTCCCTGCAGGTGCCAGGGGAAGCATTTCCTAGGGCTGGCTGTGACTCAGCAGCTCTGCCACACCTTGGAGAACAAACTTGCCTTCCCAAGAGTGGCACAGCCTGCCAAGCCAGCTTGTCCTGTGGCTCTGCAATTGCTGGATGTGACAGCAGAGGAGGGCAGGCAGGACTATAGCCTTTCAGCAGCTTTTCACCATTAGCTGCTGCTGCTCTTGTGGAGCCATAATGTAAGACCACGAGCATGTGAGGTGTGTTTCTGCTTCAGCTCTGCCAAGACAGCCGTAGTCCTGTCCTTAGCAACATGTTGTCTTCCCTTTGTCCCCCCAGGGCAGCTGAGGGACCCAATGAGAGGTTATTTGTTTCCAGTTTCTCCGGCTTGCAGACTTGGGTTTCCCACAGGCACAGGGAAGCACCAGTACCTGCAAGGCAATGGGAACACCTGCAATGCAGGTCTGGAGCTCAACCTCCCCACTGGTGATATCTGGCTGTTAAATCAACTCAGGCATAAAATGAAGTCATAGCTTAAGCTCTTTTAATCTGGTTGAGGTCCATTCTTCTGAGCACTGACAAGTTACATGTAAGAAAAAGGTAAAGAAAAAGCAGGACAGTTGGGTGCCTTGCACCAGAGTCCCCATCTCTGTTAACACTGAATGAATATTTGTAGAGTAAGGTCAGCCAAGACAGAAACACCTCTGATTTAATCATAGCCCTTACAAAATCCATTGTTCGTCTTATAGTTCAGGAAAGAATGAAGCCTATTAAAGAATTTTAATGATTTAATGTTTAGCCCAACATCTTATTAAAATTGCGAAAACTAAGTAGCTTTAAGAAGAGAGAAAGAGCATTTCCGAACAATAGCTTCATGGTTATGCTGCTGAGGGTGAGCATGGATGTTTGACTGCACCAGACCCACAAGTTAATCCATTTAGTTGAAACAAAATGTTCAAGTTCAGTTTTCTAATCTCATTTCAAGCATTGATCCTATTAGCACTTCTGAGGCAAAGCTGCTGGGGAGTAGGGTAGGACCTCCATACCATGCTTGTGTACCTACTGGAAAGAACACGGGCATGGAGGGAAGTTTTGAATCAACCCATTTTGTTTTCACTTGAGTGCTTTGGCCATTCCCCCTTCTATCTCCACCGGAGGGCATGTATCAGTATTGGTCATCCTTTTCTCCCACTTGCCCAGCACTAGCAGTCAATGACCTATCACCTGGCAGCAAAAAGCAGACAGAACCTGTTAACTTTGCTGACCTGACAGCAAAGTGCACGGGGTGGGCCCAGCATCCAGGTGTGGAAGCCTGCTGGGTGGCTGCACAGGAAAGTTGTCCTCACTAATCAACCTCATCCCTCTTGGGATGGATCCTCTCTTTTTCTGCAAGCATGCTGAAGGCTGGCAAGGTGTGCCAGCATATGGGCAAAGCACCAATTCCTTCCCATCCATTTTCTAAAAGAGCAGAGGAAACAGTGATTGGTGAGGGCATGATCAAAAGGCAGTTTGACATAATTGGTTGGAAACTCCATATACCGTCTTACACGGGAAATTGCGTGAAGAAATGGAAGCCTAATTAGGTCCCAGTTCTACCACTGTCCGCATATATATGCAGGGTGGTTTTCCTTAAGCCTTTGGGTTATTTTGTCCAGATGATAGGGTTGGAGGTTTAGAGTTTATCTCACATCCAAACATAACACTTAGGAGTCATGGGGAACAGGGGAAGACTTGGCTGCATCAATTATTAACATCAGAAGCAAATTATGCTCTAGTAATAAAACAGAGTGGTACTGTAAGCAGAATTCCGACAAGCATCTGAGGCTAAACCCAAGTCTAGGGATAAAGGTGAGCAGAATCTAATTTAATATTCATTAAACAACATACATGTGCAGCTCCCAGTGCAGGTACAGAGAAGCTGTCTTGGATGACTGGTGTACAGCACTGCTAATTGTTCTCGGGTCCTAACTGACCTGACAGGAGCCTGGCAGCACTTTCCCACAAATACAAAATCATAAGAGTCCATTGAGAGTTTGTAATCTGACGATTATGAGTACATTTGGGAAGTGCAGGTTGAAATTTCCATGGCAAAGGGAGCTATATCACGGTCTCATTAAAGCTGTTGTATCCATCTCCATTTCTTCTCCCTCTGGCTGTTCTTCAAAAGGAAACATACCCAAGGACTCTTTTGCTGTGAAGAGTCCAGTCCTGGAAGTAGGCCTAGGATTTGGGATGCTGACAAAACGGAACTCCTGGGGACTCAGGCCAAACCATACAGAGCTTCTGCACCATGATTCAGATGTCACCTGTTTGGCCCTCTCAGGGCCCTCCCAGGGATAATTTGATACCTTAAAGCTTACAGAGCAGCTGAGCAGGAGGATTGCAGGATTGCAATTTTAGACTGCAGTGTCTTAATCGCATTTCAAGCAGTTAAATGCTTTTGATACAGGTACCAATATGACAGAGGAGAAAAGAGAGAAGCAAGCTGCGAGACAGGTACTTGAATACAGATCCCAGGAGAGAGAGTATTCATTTTTCTTTTGCTTCATTAGATGTGCACTGGGTACTGGTTTAGTTATGTAGTTACCTATTAAAAAAATGTCACACTGTTCAGCAACAGTGCTAATTACCAGCATAACCACATGACCACTCTGGTCTAATGATAGTCGTAAGCCCATGTTATCTTTCAATAGGTAAGCTGATTAAACTAGCACAGAGGAAAAACAAGTTAGAGAAATTACCTTCACTTCTCTTAGGAAAATTAAGGTGCTTTTCAAGTGTGCAAAGTGCATATATTGTGTCATTTCCCAACCAGCCATGATACAGCTGCCTAGTAACTACTGAGTTTCTGTGAAATGGTAGCAGGGTACAGAAAGAGATGATAGAAACAGGCTGGATTACCCAGGCAAACTTGTGAACACAGTCATCTAATCAGGTGCATGTCATAAGCAGCAGTTGCAAGTTATTTTTGCTTTAAGCTTTTCCTTTCTCTTTTCTTTCTTCCCCTTCAACTCCACCACGAAAAAGTCTATGTCATTCTCCCAAACTGGTCAAGATGAAAACTTGTACATAGTTTAAGTACTGCAACTTTGAAATACGGAGAGGAAACTCTGGTTTTAATCCATTGATCCACTGTGTAGGAAGGACCGAAGTCCTGTCTCAGTGCCAGAAAGGACCACTGTGATCAGCTGATCCATCTTTTGAGAACTATGATGACTAAATAAGCAAAGTAAAAACAAGGTGGAAAAATTACCTTCACAGTACTTCAAGGAAAGTTAAGATGCTTTCTTTATCTCAGCCCCATTCTCTTCCTATCTGTCCTGACCTGCTGCCCTCATGGTGTGGAACATGTATGCAAAGATGAGGAGTGCCTGTCAAAGGGATTAAGCTTCTAAAAAGTCTGAGTGAGTGCAATTAACTCTGCAGGTAGTTCCCATCTCTAAGATAGGAAATGCCTTGCAGAGACCTCATGACCCACTTGACAATGCTTATTTAAGCCTTTTTAAATTAGGAAAGTGGCACAGGCACACTAAGGATGCCATATCCAGGCTGAACAGGGCTTGAACATTTGGATGGGTCAAGATAGATGCCAGAATGCAATGGTAGTTCTCCAGCCCCTGCTGGAGAACAAATATCTCCAAACTCAATTGATTTCACCAAGGACTTGACTGTTGCAAATGTGTAACACTCCCTGAGTCACCCTCCAAGTCCAGATTTTAGGTAGCTGATTAAATTCCTCGTGTTTGAGGATTTCATCTGACAGCTTCTTTCCAAACAGTAATTTCACTGTTGGAGCGAAAGAAATAGGACATCAATTAATAAGAGTTTTTAAACTGTGCTTGGAACATCCCGCACCAGAGAGCTGTGAAGAATGCCTGGTAACTGTTCTGTGATACCCTCAAACAGATAAACCCCCCACCCATATGTTTTCTGCAGCATTTAAAGTATTTCAGAAGTTTCTCATTAAGGCATTTAAAAATCTATAGAAGTTAAGAAATATTCTGTTTTCTGAAGAAATTATACAAGAAAATAAGTGTCCATTGTTTTTTTTTCCCACCTGGAAGATCTTTCATGTAACAGTGAGTCCAATAGCCTTTATCCTTTGGGGATAATGTGGGGTCAGAAGTGATCATTATGTGTTAGGGCTGCTTTTATGTCTATCGGAATTTGTCCTCAATTTTTTTTTTAATAAATTAGAGAATGTAAATACTGAATGCCTCTACTCTGACCTGGCTGGAGAAACCCACCTAATTTTCTGTATCTCATCTCCTTTTTGTCCCATCAGCCCTGACATTCTTGCCCTTATAGCATGGGATTAGCTTCCTGAAAAGTGTAGGTGATTGCAATTAACTATTCATGTAATTTCAACATCTGAGGAAGGGAATGCCTTGCAGAGACCACCTGACCTGCTTCAGTCATGCTGTGGAAACTTTTCATATTAAGACAGACAGGCTCACTGAGGACCACAACCACAGAAGTATTTGCAAGTGTCTGTCTTCCAAGGACTCATGAAGGGATCAACAGGAGTTAGTACTTAGCCTTGAGAATCTAGGCCTAAATAATGTGCAAAAGGCTGCTGAGAAAAATCTGGAACATCTGTCCAAACCCTGCACATGGGTAATAAGAGAAAATCTGCTTTATTTGGTGTTTTTCATTCCATTTTTTCTTTTTCATTAGCCCCTCCTCTTACGTGATTGTATGTATGTTTATGTGTGTAAAAATATATTTTTTAATTAATCTTAATTAATAGCTCTGTATGGTGTGTTAGAAGAGCTGTGTGTGTACTTGGAGGATTTCTGTCAGGCTTCTAAGGCTCATTCCTTGCTGTATTACTTGGCTTTGTTTGTGCATGGATGTAGTGTCGATTTTCAAATTGCCCCCCCCTCCACCCCGGGGGCAGAAATAGGTGACCTACTTTTCAGCCCTAGACATCTGCTAATGTAGCCAGCCCTCCCTCTGTCCTTTAACCCCTTCTTCCCACCTTCCCTCTCTGCAGAGCATATGGTGTCTCCCAGCCCTTCTAGGGCCTGTGGCTGTCCTGCAGACTCCTTTAGGACCGTGGGGACCTCTCTGCAGCAACAGGCAGATAATCCAGGAGGCAGTGCTGGGGCAGGACTGCACACATAACATCAGTGACGCTTGCAGTTCTGCCTCTGTGCTACAGAATGTCATCTCAATAGCATCCCCAAAGCCATCCAGGCCCAGGCAGCAGCTGAAAAGTCCCAGGACACCTCACCTCATTCTCACAGCCACCCAACCACTTCAGGGCTGACCAAAAGTTAAAGCGTGTTATGGTACCTCCATTCAGAGTTTTCACTTTCACACAGGCAGTGCTTCCTCCCAGAGGCCTCCTCTGTTATCACTGATCCTGTGAAGCAGATACTGGGCGTTGCCTTGTAATCTGCTTCAACAGCAGTCTGTAGTGTCCTGGCTAGAGCCTTCCTTGCCCTGTGTTAGGAACTTTCAGCTGGAGGCAGCAGTGGTATTTGCTTGCACTGTGGCTTTTTTAGGCAGTGCCAGTTTCATGCTTTGGCTCTGGATGGTTGGCAGTAATCTGCAAGGTTGTCCAGGCTCTGGCCTTGCTGGCCCACAGCATTTGCAGATCTGCAGGTCAGTAGTGACAAAGTATATGAAAAAGGCAGTGCTACTTAATGCCTTCTTTGCCTCATCTTTAATAGCAAGACCAGTTGTTCTCCAGGTACCCAGCTCTCTGAGCTGGAAGGCAGAGATGGGGAGCAGAATGAAGCCCTCATAATTCAGGAGAAAATGGTCAGTGACCTGCTACACACCTAGACATACACAAGTCGATAGGCCCTGATAGGATCTCCCCCAGGGCACAGAGGAGCTGGTGGAAGAGTTTGCCAAGCCACTTCCAATCATCTGCCACCTGTCCTGGTGAACCAGGGAGGTCCCAGCTGGCTGAAGTCAGCAGCTGAACTGCCCATCTGCAGGAAGGGTTGGAAGGAGGATTTGGGGAATTACAGCCCTGTCAGCCTGACCTTGGTGCCAGGGAAGGTCGTGGAGCAGATTGTCTTGAGTGCCAGCATGGGAAAACAGGGGATCAGGCACAGCCAGGATGGGTTTGGGAAAGGCAGCTGGGAGGCTGCTTGACCAGCCTGATCTCCTTTTATGACAAGGTGATCTGTTTAGTGGATGAGGGAAAGGCTGTGGATGTGTCTATGTGGACTTTAGTGAAGCCTTTGGCACTGTTTCCCACAGCACTGTCCTGGAGAAGCTGGCTGCTCATGGCTTGGATGTGTGCACTCTTTGCTCAGTAGAAAATTTGCTGGATGGCTGGGCCCAGAGATGGTGGTGACTGGAGTTAAATCCAGGCAGTGGCTGTTCAGAGGTGGTGTTCCCCAAGGCTCAGTGTTGTTAATATCTTTATCAATGATCTGGATGAGGGGGTTCAGTACCCTCAGTCAGTCCACAGAGGACACGAAGTTGGGTGGGAGCATTGATCTCCTGGAGGGTAGGAAGGCTCTGCAGAGGAATCTGGACAGGCTGGATCGATGGGCCAAAGCCAATTGCATGAGGTTCAAGGTGAAGTGCCAGGTCCTGCCCTTGGGTGACAATAAATCCATGTAATGCTACAGGCTGGGGGAAAAGTGGCTGAAAACTGTCAGGTAGAAAAGCACCTAGAGGTGCTGGTTGACAGCAGCTAAACATGAGCCAGCAGTGCCCAGGTGGCCATCAGAAACAGTGTGGCTAGCAGGACTAGGGAAAGGATTTGTACTTGGCACACAGTAGTTCAATGTTAGTGGTTAGAGTCTATTACTTGTAGGTCATTTCCAGCCTTAATGATTCTGTGTTTCTAAGAGTGCAGGGTTGCCAGGTGATTTTTGTATGGTGTTCAAGATCAGACTCTAACCTGTGGCACCCAGGATTTCTGACTGGTTTTGCAATGCAAATACATTTCCAGTTTGGTTAGTTTATGCACTGGCTTTATTGACTATACATGTCTCCCTTCTGACAAACAGCAGGTGGCATGTTTTGATCAAGAATATAATTGCTCTGTCAGACTCTGGGCGGGGGGCAGGAGAAGATGCACAGTGATTGGGAGAAAAATAATGCAGTTGAGATGCTCTTTCACTGATTTTTCACCTTAACTTCAAGCTGCCACAAAAAAGATCCATTCTCCTGGGGCAGTCCTACCTCTTCTTGCTAGTGATAGTCCAAGAGGAGGGGAAGTGTCATGTTTCCCCTTGTGGCAGCCCAGATAAAGGTGCTCAGGCACTTCAGCCTGTGGGAGGAATCAAGAATATAATGTGCCCGTGCTGACACACTGCTGCTGCATTTTAGATATTTGATGAAGTTCAGTGGTGAAAGTCCACACAATGTACAGAAGGAATTAACAGCAGGGGCCAGGAGTAGACACTGAGTTCTAACTACTTATATGTTCTCATTTAGGTAATCAGTTGCTGCACCCCCATATGCCTCATGATGTGGGTTCACAGACATTTCAAAGTCCTGATTTCCCACACAAGGAGGAGGAAGTCTTCAGGTGTTTCATCAACTACAAAGAGAAAGGCCACCCAAAGTAAATCTCTGCCCTCTGGACAGGAAAAGCAAAGCAGCTCTAGAAGTTTGATCTCATTCTTGTTGAATTAAACTCTGGGCTTCTGCAACCGATAAACAGTACAGTTTGGAGCAGGCTTTGCTTGGACACATTATTTGCAAGCACCCAGCCCTGAGTCTGGGTCTTTGCAGCTCTGCTAGCTCCTGCAGCAGCCTTGGGACCCTAGAGTATTGTACCTGTGTCCCTGAGGTTTATTTGCCCCATGAGCAAGGTCTTTACAAAGGACAGGAGGCTCAGCACAGCCATTTAAGCCTGTGGCATGGGTAAAAGCTCAAAGACAAGACAGTACAGAGGTGATGAACAGGGAACTAAATGTACATTTTCTATATGGGAATCTGGCTTGACTTGGAATATATACGGGTGTTGATTTCAAGTCAGCAGAGCTGAGGCTGGTTAATTCCTCAGGATTCCCAAGCACTCATATCTACGCATATGTAGAAATTATAAATATATATCTAGAGAGATATGATACACATAGCAATTTTATATACATAGCCTCCAAAAAGGGACAGTACAAAAGTGAGGGACAGGGAAGAAAATGTGTATATATATATGTGTATAGACAGATAACAATTTTCAACAACACCAAAAGGACCAGTTGTCAGAAATTTTAACACCAAGAAGAGATGCATAATTGCTGGGTGTCTTCCTTTTCAGAAGTAAACAGCAAAGCACTGGTTCTTCCAGCCAAAGGACCAGAATGTCTGTGGCCAGGTTGGGCACTGGCGTATTTCTTGTTAGAGACAAACAGAACAATCTGAGAGAAATTATTTCCACCTGCTGTCAAACAACACTCAGTCAGCAAACAGAAGTAGCTCCAAGTGTCTGCACTTACTCCATGGTAGGCAAGAAGAAAAGAAAAAACTACAGATATGCTGATGATTCCCTTTACTGCACTGCTTTTGCCTAGTGATGCTAAATCCTCCCTATGCCCTTGACAAATGCAGATGTGTCTGCAAAGAAGCATTATAAGGACAGTCTTTTTTTTGGGGGGG